>JAVCKZ010070513.1:0-13887 GCA_034780755.1 Lepetodrilus elevatus
TATTTCGCTGGTACATGTCCCGGACAGAAAGTACACTGCGCAGTGTTGCTCCTTTCTAACCGCACATGTCCCGGACAAAAAGTACAGACAGCACAGCTAGAAAGGAGCACTACCCTAGTTGCCTGTGAACCTGCCCTCTGGTGGAAAATATTGCAAACACCAGGAGCAGATAACTCTGGTATAGTTCACATGGAGTTATCAGGTTACATAATGGATATACTTCATGAAGATTTCTTACCTCATTATTGCACCTTTAGATGGCGCTGACCCCAGTGCCGTCTGCTGATACATTCCTCCAACGCCGTGCGACCTCTTTCTTCTGCCGCCGCCATATGACATCCTCCTGCCGTCGGCTTGCGACCGCCTTCTGCTTTCAGAAATTGACTGCCTTTTTCCACCCCTCAAACCGCCAAAGGATCGTAACTGGTCGACAGTATCTTCTGCTTCGTCATCGTAATCATCTTCTGAGTCGTAGAAGTGAAACAACACACCCATGAAATCAGTTTCCTACAAAGACAAGAAGTCAGTACATTTAAATATGTCTAAACTACATATTCCAAGTGTTATACATACTTTTCTACTGTTACAATGCTTTAATTCAACTAGTGCATAATTATTATTATTATTATTATTATTACTACTATTATTATTTCTGTGGATTTCTATTAAAAACAGTGAAAATGCCCACTCCCATTAAAATATAACTACCGGGTAACAAGGGTTTGGATTGGTCCATATTTTTAGAACACACATGACATTGCGACTTGCTACAGAAAGGTCTTCTAGATGATATTTCCCTCGGACATTGATGGATGTTAAATAAAAGACCAGGAATGTAAGGGTCGGGCTGACCTGAGTGGAGAGGAACTTCATGTAGTCATCGCTGGTGACGGTACTCTTCCACCACTGCAGCCAGGAGGCATACGCCCGCACCAACTTCTCCGCGACGGCCGGCGCCAGACCCTCCACATTAGGCATCGTCGGCAGCTGATTTTCTTGGCTTGGAGACTGTGGAAATAATCGTGAATGTTATTTTTTTTTAAATATAGATCTTGGTTTCCCTCGGGGGAAAGTTTTAATGCATAAATGTTTCCTGGGTTGGGATTCTGTGAAAATAATCGTAAATGTTTTTGTTTTCTTCTTCATAAAGTCTTGGCTTCCCCCAGGAAAAGACTTACTGTATAAATGACTGTTTTGTAAACATTGAAACTGCAAGGATTTCTGTGACGTTTACGAGTACTGTCTTTAGTGTGATGCAGTGACTTTATTGTACAGCTTTACTGAAGGTGTGTGGGTACCGATCTGTGTATTAGACAGATCATGTAATAACAGATTTAACTCACTGCATTTGCATCTTGACCTTGCATGACCTTTGGAGGTGACATGGGCCTGGAAGGATGAAAACATTCATTCAGGTGTGAGTGAGGGACGGAGGGAGTAAATGAGTGAGTGAGTGAGTGATTTTGTAACTTAACACCATTGCAGGATCATTGCAGCATTTATGAACAAATAAATAAATCTACACATTCTACATTCTACATACACTGCAAGGTTAGCCTGATCCATTTCTCCTAATGTTAAAGATATCCTATGGGGCTAGTAGAAATTTCATGTCTTGTTATTTATATCATTATTCAGGCAGGTATGTTTTAAAGTTAAGTTCTAACCCTGACACTATGGAACTACTGTATATAAACGTATTGACTGGTAGTTTCTATGCATGTGAAAACAACAGGACAGAGTAAGTTTACAGCTGAAGTCTGACGCATGGATGAGAGCCGTGACGGGCCCCAAGATTTAGAAACTTTCTTGAGTAAGATTTCATGCTTGAGTATGAAATCGTAGTCAAAAGGTTTCCTAATGTGGGTACTGGCTCCCACGGACGTCTACTCACGGCTTGGCCCACTGCTTAGCGTCCAATTGTCCCCACGGTGGTTGCTGACTTTTCCGGAGGGTGGGGTTCATGATGCGATCGGTCAGCTTCTTGGCCAGAGTGGCGGACGCCATGACACCTGACAGAGATATGTCCTCAGCTGCCAATACCACCAGCGGATCCTGCATGGACAGGGGTAGACAAGTGATCACACTCAACAACAACTCTGATAGGTCTACAAAATGTTACCTGTGAAAACTGTTGACTGCAGCCAGCTAGCAATACATTACCATCATAATTGCTTATTACAAAGATAAAGTGTTTGATAACAGTTTGAATGTGGATGCGATGGGAAAACATAGTGTAATACAATTATTCAGAAAGCGACTTTGAGCTTGTCCTTTCTATTTCAATACTTAAATGACCAAAAACAATTAACACATTGTAATCATTCAATATTACAGAAATCAAAGCCATCGATAACAAATACTAAAGCAGTGAGATGCAATAATCAACATAAAGTTATTTACATCATCGAGTTCCAAATGATCATGAGGCACGGTTTTCTTAATTTCTCGGTATACTTCTTGGATTTCATCACTCAGGAAGAGGTTCTTATCCAAGGCCTTGACCGTCATCGGATCAATCTGGAGCAGTAAGTTGGAAGACATGTTTTACAATAAAGATAATAACAACTTTCAGTCTTAGATATGCATACATTTTACTCAACACAGGTTAAGCATTGCCCAATCTAATAAAATTAAGGTGGCCTATTCTCGAAACGTTCTTACGAAATTCTTAGCCTATAAGAATCATTAAGAACTGTTCTTAGGCTAAGAAGTTTGTAAGAACGTTTTGAAACATGTGAAATGAGATCTGATAATAATTAGATTAAGCATTGGCCAACAACACTGGCAAATAAAACTATTCTATTTCACCAAAGTTAAAATTGTAAGGATGTGTGTAATAATGGTGAACATTATATATGTTGATTAATTATTTATTGCCCCAGCGTGATGTTTCAAGAAGTAGCGTGATGTTTCAATAAGTGACGTATCAAAACGATACGTACTACTATGTACATATCGTGCAGACAATCGATTGACGACGTCAATTCATTGTGACGTCACAGAGGTTACGTCACAAATTTGCCTGTCTCAACATAGAATTTGATTACCTTTGATCAAAAACATGTTAATTTTAGGCATACTATTTCTTAAATTACATCTGTGGCAATAAATAGGATATTACCCTCGTGAAATACTTTTATTTGCACTCGCTGAAGCTCGTGCAATAAAAGTATTTTACTCGGGACATAAAGTTGATATTAAATAGAACATTGTGTAATATCCTCTATATATGTAAGACGTGTTGCTGAACCTTGGTCACTAACCCGTCACTTTTATTTCTAAGTCATGATGTCATTCAATGGGAGATCCATTATTTACTATACAGTGCTCCCTCGATATAACGCCCTTCGATGCACCGCGGATTCGGATACAACGCTGGGTCCGTGGACCCCATCATTCTGACATGATATATACCAGCCAGTGCTCACAGGTTTACTGCAACATTCAGCCCTAAACTGTGGAAAGCGTCTCTAGACTCCAATTAACCCTCTCTCTGCTGAATGAAGCAGTCACTGCTCTTTAGGCATCTCCAGCAGGGAGAGAGGTTGTTTTTTTTTAAAAAGAGACGACAAAAATACTGCTAATTTTGAACTGCTTTCTTGCTAGGATGTACATGGCGACTTTCCAGCTGAAGATGCGGGTGTTTGATGACATGCTACGCACCACTCGGTTTGACACCCACTGCAGGAGAATGATGAATGCTGTGGCCCTGATTGACTCCGTCAAAGATGTGGATGTACCTTTCTCCGGCTGGTGTGTACCCTCTCAATCATTGCATAATATTATAATTATCATAATAATTTTAAAAAATTAAAGTGTCCAGTTTTTGTTCCGTTTTCGTTATTACCATTAATTGATAGAAATTTCATATTGTATACTATTGCTGTCGTTCTTTGTTTAGGTTTGTATAGGCTCTATTGCTGTTGTACTTTGTTCGTGTGTTTAGGTTTCAAGAGTTGAAGGATAAGACCCAGGCTATACTGAGTATTGTAGATGATGTTGATGGTCAAATTGAGGAGATGATGTGGATGATAGGACGATTCGACCAGATCGGACCCAAATCCATTCCATATGCCAAGGTAACTAACAACCTATACCTATGTTATACCTATGCAGTGCTGGATGTCGGATAAGGATGCCGTTTCTCAAACATTTCTGCATCTTTACATTGATGAACAAAATTAGTTTTAAAAGGAATTTGAGGCAGTATGTCTGCATGAGAGAGAAAGGAAGATTATCTTTGTGGCTGTATACTCCCTAGGTAGGTGATTACGTAGGTAATGGCGATGATCCATTGACTAGCGTAATGATAATATAGGAGCATGCTAGCAGCTTTCAAGCATGGATATGTCGCATTATAAGTGAACGTTATTATTATTATTATTATTATTATATCAAGTGTGGATATAGTGCACTAGTATGTGGACATATTAATATCATCATTATATTAAGCATGGATATACAACATATCCAATTCAGATGCCTGTAATTAATTTAGTAAACTATTATTGATGCCTGTAAGTTTCAGGTTAGCACAAAATGTACACTCAGTATTCTGACTATTATCAGGCTAAATTAATATTTGCATCAGTTTTCCCTACATATCCAATTCAGATGCCAGTAATTACCTTAGTAAACTACTCTTTTCTTCTTTTTTTTTGTATTGGGGTTTAAAGTCGCTTTCTAGAATCTTTCACTAATATCACTGAATGTTGCAGTAAACATGCGAGCACCGGCTGGTACTGACAAGACCAAGGATGATAACTGCATTACCACTCTACAGTCAGTGCATCCTATCAATATCAAGTCAGAAAGGTAAGTTTCGCGAACATTGATGTCGGGCCGCCAGGATGGGATTTGAACCTGGAACCTTTGGCTCCAAAGTCCAACGTTCTACCACTGTGCTACATCCTACGAATGATGCCTCTAATTAATTTAGTAAACTATTATTGATGCCTGTAATTTTTCAGGATAACACAAAATGTACACTCAATTTTCTGACTATTTTCAGGCTAAATTAATATTTGCATCAGTTTTTCTACTTTTCAGGCTAAAATTTAATTTACATCTGGTTTTCGGACTATTTTCAGGCTAAGCTATGCCTGTACGTGATGTCGTTGCCAGCCTTTGAAACCTGCCAAATTTGTGTGCAATCAGCGTTAAAGGTACAACCAACATTTATTATGTAATATCATTGGTTTGAATATAGGTCGCGGGCCGAGCCCGATTTTCATGACTTTGAGGTGCACATTTTGAGTGGATACTTTTTTAGCCTTTGATAATTAGTAGCAACATAAAAAGTACCCAAAACAGACCACATCTGGAGAGAGCGAACGACTTGATACAGAGTTGAAGGACATTCCAGGTGATAAGAAATTGGCAACAGAAGACTGGCCGAAACAAAGAGACAATACTCTCCTTTGAACTATGACCAATCTCATCCGATATTACTGCCTCACTCGTATCACATCACTAAGTTGATCTTGAGAAGGGTGCATGAAAGATTGTGAAAAATAAGGAAATTATATTATTTTAAAATAATACCTATAATTCTGGTGTTCTGAAGACCTGTGTGTGTGGTGTATTTCAGTTTGTGCTGGAGAAGATCCTCATAGGCTCTGTACCTGTGTGTGTGGTGTATTTCAGTTTGTGTTGGAGAAGATCCTCATAGGCTCTGTACCTGTGTGTGTGGTGTATTTCAGTTTGTGCTGGAGAAGATCCTGATAGGCTCCGTACAGTGCATCCACCACTGGCTGTCGCTGAGGAGGCTGCCCTGGGTGCTCATCAAGTAGACTTGGCCGTCCACACCAGGTCAGCAGGGAAGGTCATCACTGCAATACGCGCAACGCTGCAATATACGTCACCTGCAATAACGTCACCTGCAATATACCTCATCTTTGTGTTCAACATTTTTTTTAGAAACACATCCACTTTATTTTTACCCTGTTGGAACTTTGCGGTAAATTGATCTCAATAAAAAAACATTATCAAACATTTTTATTATTTTATTTTTAAATTATTATTTTTTAATTGGTGTTTAAAGTCGCTTTCTAGAATCTTTCGCTAATATCACGACTTGTCAGTTTAGGGCAGGAGGAAACCTGCAACATCCGTAGCGCTGAATGTTGCAGTAAACCTGCGAGCACTGACTGGTACTGACAGATCAAGGATGTTGTGTATAGGTAGTTGGAAGGTAATAATAATGATAACGTGCCATAAATCCATGCACGAAAGCATGCTCAAAGTAAAGCACTACATTATTACCTCGTTCAACCGATCAGTGTGTACTCAATTCCTTCTCAACTCCCTGGGGATTATACAATCCAAGGTAACAGATTTGTTGATCTCAATTGCTGTGCAGATGAAAATTTGATCCAATGAAGACATGGGTGAAAAGAGATGACAACAGTGTGTATTGTTATTTTATTTTATTTTATTTTGGACAGATCTTTTGAGTAAATGTAGCATCAATTTTGCTATAAAATATAAAAATTATTAACAATCTTATTATGGCAGACATCTAGAGATGATACTGAAATAATGATATGTACAGTTATGCAACATTGAACAAAATGTAAAATAAGATTATGCAGTCAATGAGGTGGCATTCCATGCACTCTTGTTCAAATCTGTAAAAATAATACACCACACAACGCAGAGAACATACTGTTCTATTGCATATAATATATAATTGGATTGGATTGGATCTCAAAATTAATTAATAGAACCCATCAGATACAACATGTGTTGGGACATCTAATATAATTTTCAGTAAAATCAGAATGTATCCTAGTTCATATGCATCTTTATTCATCTTCAAATAAATGACCATCTAAATAAATTATATATTTTTTTCTATGAATTAAAATGTAGCTACAGTTTTCAAGGTTTCACTCATAAAATGAGCTAGAAAACTTCTGTTGGTGTTAGTCCGAGAGCTCATAAGGTTTTATTTGTGTTTTTAAGTCCAAAATGTCTGTTGGTTGTTTACTCAGAAATTAAAAAATCCATCCTTATGAAAATCTGCATTTCCATTTTTTTCAGAAATTTAGCTCAAAGTGGAGTACCCTCAAATTTCGATTTCACGCTCTGATGCCGAGCACTATTGCATGAAGAACATATATATTCACTCACTACACATACTACAATACCACTTATGATACATCAAATGAAAGATAATTCAATCGTGTATCTGTAGGTATGCTTATTGTCCTTATTTGGTTTACTATTTGGCGTGATTCAGCCATTTTTGTTTGTATGCGGGATTAGCCTCGTTCTGGTATGATCTATTTATAGATGGGGTCATATGAATAAGTATTAAGAAAGGCCAATTGAACAATGGACGGTCATTCACAATCAGTTATCATCTTACAATCTTGTCCCCAAGAACAAGCAAGTCAATGAAAGCTGTCCATAGAAACTCTGAGTACTCTGGAATATTCATAACCCTCTCCTTGCTGGATTAGACACAGGTACTGCAGGTATTGCATCTCTGGTTGCCTCCAGCAAAAAGAGGGTTAAAGGGACTGAATGTGAACAGTGTGGGTAAAGAAAAAATAAATTTATTTTCTTTCCACTTTAAAAATTGTGGAAAAATTAGTGGGACTTTATAATTGCTTATATTGCAATGTAAAGAGCTATTTATTTCAAGAATCCAAGCTTTCACACATCAAATTGCCCATTAAAATCAAATTGTTTTTCCTGTCAATCAATGTTTAAAAAATTGCACATTGGACAGGTGACCATTTGCTAACATTTCTCATGTACTTTGCCTCACTTGTTTTGCAATAGCACCATGTGTAGCTAGCAATTTAACCCCCTCTTTGCTGGATTAGGCACAAATACTGCTCTTTAGAACATCTCTGGTTGCCTCCAGCAAGGAGAGGGTTAAACAATTAACAAACCAGGAAATCGGCCAATTACAGTAGAACCTGGACCTCCGGGTTATGAGGCAGACTCGCTACCTCTAGATTATCACGCTCCATAAACAATTTTAGAGAAATTGTAGTAACTTCATGTTGTAATAGCATCTTGCACTTCTTTGTTTTTCTATGAATGAAGATTATGTTCGAGTCCCTTTAATAAGTTGATCTACACAGTACAGCACAGAGAAAACAAGTTATTTCAATGTTCACCATGACAAGTCGTATATACATGTACATACACATTTAAAACAGCACTTTTAATTGCAAATACCGGTACATGTATTTTCAATTTCATAACCACACATGCTATTGCTATTGCATTATATATAAAAGACATACGGTATGCAACAAATTGTAAAACACTATATGCATACATTTATCAAAACGATGGTGTAACGGTATTCTATTATTCCTTGAAATTGGATGTTCATGGGATTTTGTATAGATATTGTTGGTCCCATCTACAGTAAGAAAATGTATAGGGGCTGAATCCTGACATATTTAAATAATATTGTGTTGGGCAACCCACAATCATCGCAAAATAAATGCATATTTAGATTTCATAGAAATCATGGATGATTTACACAAATAGTGTCGTCGCAAATGGGTGAAAGATTCCCGCAGCGACGCTAAACTCCATATTCACACAAATAGTATGACTACCTTCTATACAAAACAAACACTCATAAAAATATATTTCTGCTATAAACATTATGCAGATGCATTAACCAATGTTTTATTAAAAGATTAAATTTGATATAGTCGATATTTCCAATAAATGACAGGGGTGTCTAGTTTTCAACATCCATATCTCTCTTATTACAGCATTTCCAATGCTTGTATTTTGGATTTCACACACTGAAGGTTCATATTTGCAATATAAAGTATTTTCTTTAAAAAAAACTCAATAATTTATTTTCCCGTTAAACGAATATGCAATTGTAACCGTTCATGGAGAATGAGTGATATACAGAAAATATAAACTGGCAACCAGAGATGCCCTAAAGAGCTGTGTCTGTGCCTAATCCAGCAGGGTTAATGTCAATATATAAAATAAAAACTGGCTTTCTGAAAATTGGCTGTCCATTAAAATGGACAATAAAACATAAAAATACAAGTTTTGTAAAAGCAAATCACACGGACTGCGATCCCTCTTCGGAATCTAAAGTATTGATCGTCTCTATCGGCTTGGGACCGTTTCTTCGACTAGCGCTGCCGTTCCGATCGTCCTGTTGCACTTGCACCACTTCCGATCGACTGCTCTTTTTCTTGGACGTCTTCACAGCGAACTGCTGGACCTTGGGTCTGGTCCCCGGCATTAGCGCGCTGGCAGTGAACATGGAATAGTTGGTGTGCGTCCTCCCAGGCTGACAGCCTGTCCTGCTGCACGGAGCCTGCGCCAGATCCAGAGTGTCAATGTCACACGCCTGATGAGAGAGCGGGAAGGCGTGGGGGTTGGGGTGAGAGTGTGGGTGAGGCTGGGTGTGGGGGTGAGAATGTGGGTGAGATCGGTAAGGGTTATGGAGAGGCTGCGTCTGGGGGTGAGGTTGTTGGTAAGGGTTTTGGTGAGGTTGTGTTTGGGGTTGATGGTAAGGGTTTTGGTGAGGTTGCATGTGGGGTTGTTGGTAAGGGTTTTGGTGGGGTTGTTGGTAAGAGTTGGGGTGAGGTTGCTGGTAAGCATGGGGGTGAGATTGCAGGTGGGGAAGAGGTTGCGGGAGGGTTTGGCTTAGAGGCATTGCAGAGGTCACAGAAATCGTCTCGATGCTGTTCCGCTCGATGGACACATGTACGCTGTGCGCCGACGCACGGCTGACGACGGAACCGGTGCTGCCCCTACGGACATTCCTCTGACCAATCGAGTGCAGGGCGTTTAAGACAGGTGCTATGATTGGCTGGATTCGACGTGCTCTCTTCCTCTTCTTTTTCTTTTTCCTTTTCTTTGATCCGAATTGGCCATCCGGGTTCATTGGGAGTTGGGTTTGTCCGATAGCTTGGCCGAGCTGCGAGTCCTGAGACAGTCGTCTGGAGGTCACCGACCCAATATCTGTAACCAGAAATATCATTGTGTGTTAATTAACGCTGGCTAAATATATCGATAATCGCAATTATTGTCGATGAAACTACTACATGTTAACGATTATCGATATGAAAATGTGGTGCGATTTTCATGTAATAATTTTGGAAAAAAGATATTCCTGAGGTTTTTCTAATTTGACCGAAAGTGTGTCAAAATATTTTTTCAAAAAAGATTTGTTTGCTATGGAACTTCTTGTAAATGGTCAATGTAAAAGATAATTGCACTTTTAAACACACAAAAAAAAAAAAAAAACATCGTTTATCACCCCTCCTATGGTGACTGCATGATTCTTACGTGGAACGGTACTTAATTTCTTGTATTTACTAGTGCAAGCACTACCCTGGGGCACTCGCGCTGTACCTGAGTCTGAGTATCTGCGGAGCGTCCCGGCCACTGGTTGTATGATGCCACCACGTCGTCTCACCAGCTTGGGCATTGCCGCTGCAAAGTTTGACGACATGTCGTGGGAACTGACACTGTTGAGATCAAACTTCATGCCTGTCAAAGGAGAAAAATGACAGATCAAATTCTGTCTAAATAGTAAATACGGTAACAAACCTTGGGCCCGTTCCACATAACAATTGTAGCGCTATGAGAGTCGTAACTCCAGTATGTTATAAATGGAGTTGCTAAGGAGTTATGACTCGTAGCGCTACGATTGTTCTGTAGAATAGGGGCCAGGCCCAAAGGTTACAAAACTAATTTTTAGTCCAATTTCATGGTTGACTCAAATGTTGTATGGGGATTTGAGCATGAAATTGTACTTAAAAATGGTTTGTAGCCATGGGGCATGCCTTATTTAGTTTGAAAGATTTCTGGTGTTTTTTTACCATTTTGTATCCATAATGATCCATTTAGCACAATATTATCTCCCTTTATCAGAGCGCAATATTATATAGAGATTAGTTTGATTCTTCAGCCAGTTTAATTAAATTAACATACCATACTACACTAAATTAATATCTCCTACTACAGTATACTGTAAACAAAATAATTAATTTTTCTTTTCTCGCTGGTGTTGTAAATTTCATTACAATTACTTGATTCAATTGTTCGTAACATATACGACTTTATGTATCCACATTTGAAAGTATATAAGACAAATATCAATATTATCATTCCCTTAAATTTTGATGGTAGTATAAGATGCAAGTGACTGCTATAGGACATTTCCCTACCTAGAGGGTCGTCATGGGTACTATGAAAGCTGATTGACAGGCGGCCATTATTGATGTTCTTCCTCTTCTCAAATGCCTGCGCGATCATCTTGTGTCTGTGCAGTTTCACCGGCTTATTGGATGGCTTGCGGAACACCCTGAAATACAAGAAGACATTGGCTAGTTCAGTAAGTCATAGTATTATGTCACATAAGGAAATTGAAAAATAATCGTCAAATAAAATTATTTTAATCATCAAAAGAAATATTTATTTTAATTTTCCTCTAGCACAAGAACTATAAATCTAAACTTCTAAATGCATGTAAGTCAAGTTTACTCTACAAATGCTTAACATTTTCTTGCATGTCATGCTTAATATAGACTAGATCCAGCTGAGCAGACAATGTTTGACATTACTACATGTTAAATTGAGCTGAAAATCTAGATTTTTTCACCACCCCTGTCATTTTGAAAGTCTTACTTTCTAAGGAATCGGTCCCAGGCGTTGAAGGAAGCTTTGTTCCAGGACCAGGAACTCATGGCGATACCGGCGCCGAAGAAAGCGAAGATATGGATCTCCAGCGCCACCACACTGGGGCGATGTGCCACCTCACACTTGTGGGTAGTGCTGTTCAGGGTGCTGCTTATAGAGACATTGGCCTTGCAGCTGGAATATAACACAGAATGTAGTAAATAGCCTTACAGCTTTAACCCTCTCCGTTGTCACTTATGGGTGAAAGATTCCCGCTGTGACATAAAATAATAATTCATTCATTCATTAACCCTCTCCATGCTGGAGACATCTGTGCCTAATCCAGTAGGGAAAGGGGTTTATTATATATTTAGGCCATAGTTATTTGATTAGAGCAGACGGGAGCATTACCGACAGAGGGGGTTTTACCCAACACATATTACGTCTTACTGTATGTCACAGATTGTGTTTTTTAAGGATTGAGAGCGGTCATGCATGTTTACATTGATTGCTACGAGGTGAAAAGCAAACTACGGTATGCTTTTTTCCGGAAAAGTAAGTAATGTAGCAGGTAACATGCGCTCTCAATCCTTAATAAACACAATCTGTGGCATACAGTAAGACGTAATGATATGTGTTCAGTAAAAAAAACTCGGTAATGCCCCCCTCCGCTCTACTATAGTATAACATTTTGTAAAAGTAATATTGCCTGAGAAGAAGAATATTCAAGTTTTAAAAACTCCAAACATTCTACCTTAGATTAGCAACTTCATACAATATGAATGTGTTATTTCTCTCTAGATTTTACATATGAAAGATAGCTACAGTCCACTAAATTCCGAGCATCTTAAATTTACTGCAAACAAAATATCATCAAGTGTACTGTAAATACTCACTACATATAATCCCTAAAACTCTCTCTCCATTTATCTTCATTGGCAAATGTGTAAACATGGACGGAAAATGTGATGACAACAAAGATGAAGGCCAGCAGTGCAAATATTCCTGAAACATTAGAATACAGGAATATAGTGGTGGTGGTGGTGGTGGTAGTGGTAGTGGTAGTGGTAGTAGTAGTAGTAGTAGTAGTAGTAGTAGTAGTAGTAGTAATAGTAGTAGTAATAGTAGTAGTAGTAGTAGTATTTTACACATTTACATATTTTACATATTTTTATATTCAATGAATCAATATGGTAAATAAGATGAAAGGTGCACGTAAAAATTCAAGAAAGAAAAATGTTTCCTCACCTAGTCGTAGAATTGTTTCTTTTATTTTAGACGTTGCTTTTGCACTGATGAAGATTGGTGCATTCTTACGAATCGTAATTAAAGTAATGAGACCTGAAAACAGAATAATTACAGATAGCGGTCAAATGTGCCGCTCCAATCATTACAGATAGTGTTGATAGTTACGGTTAGCGGTCGATGGCATCGGCGCTAAGTGTAATGATTACAGATAGTGGCGTAGTTACAGTTAACGGTCCAACATGCTCTCCCGGAATCTTTTTTAAACTGAGACTGCCAAATTACGTGATTTCCTGAATTTTTCGGTCATGTTTACCAACTTCGAAGTGAACTATAATTTAAATACAAATATTTATATTTTAAACGTTCATGTGTGGATATATAAAAAATACAAAAAATATGCGTAAAAACAAATAAACAAGATAAAACGATTCTTTTTCGGGAGATTGCAAATCAAAAGCGGGAAATCGGGAGATTGGTTTATTTTGCTATATTTTCGGGAGATGTTGGCACCTCTGCATTTCTCACCTCGGACAAGGAAGTAAAGTCCTGCTATCAGGACGAGAGCAATGGGTCCTAGAACGAAGCCTGCTCGGATACCATGCTTCATGAACCCCACAAAACATATCCCACTCAGCGAGTCTCCATCAATCTGCAATCATAAACAGTCACATTTTAGAGGTGTCATTGCCAGGTCATTACAAAATTACTGCATTTAAAGGTACAGTTGCTTGTAAACTTGAATCCCACATACATAAATGTTTTAGTCATGTTGTAGCTAAGAACTAGTCCAAAACAACCATAAATATCTGTGATATTATGCCTTTAAAATGTGAAAAAATATTTAAATATTTTAAATACTGTAAATCATGAAATTAACGCGAGCAGAATATTAATGCGAAAAATGCGACCGCCGTATTGTCACATTTATATTGCTGTGCATTAAAGGTAAGACTGGTGAACAAACATGAATGGAGACATGGCCGTTCGCATTTTATTGGTGTCGCA
>JAVCKZ010070524.1:0-13886 GCA_034780755.1 Lepetodrilus elevatus
TCAAGCGCAATTAGTCTCAGATCGAAATTTGTTTGTCCATTATCCAGGTCAATCAACTGTGATATTATGCCTTTAACGCACCTGCATTTGTATTCCTAATAATAAAAATAACTGAATGCTGTTATATCTACACTGTACTGGTAAACTGGTACGTAGTCTAGTTATACTTATAATGTACATCCAACCTCATTATATCTTGTCATTCTTGATTTTTGTACTAAATATATCCATGCAACTTATCTGCATTTGTATTGCTAACCGAATGCTGTCACATCTACACTGTACCTGATACGTAGTCTATTAATTATCTAATACTTATATTATATATCCAACCCTGCTCTATCTTGTCATTCTACCAGTGTATATTTTACCAGAAGATAAAGTGAAGTGACGTGAAGCGTGGCGCTCAGCATCTAAAAGGGAGATGTACATCAACGGGTGTACTGTGTCTGAATGGGATATTCTTTAATATTCCAGAGTGAGCTAGCACTCTAAAAACGACTGGTGGTCATCCAGCCTAGTAAAATACAAGCAGACAATAACATGCACCGCCCTCCAGCTCCATACTATGAGACAAATGCGTCCCAAAGAGGGAAGAGTCTGTCGAAATCCCGGAACCTGGATGAAAAGATGTTTGACGTGTGGCGAGAAGTATGTCTTTACTAAGCTGTATGAAAGCATTGTTCAGCCTGTATTGACCTACTGTTATGGTTTAAGGGGGGTATGCAAGCACCCAGAACTGTACACTGTGCAGCCCTATATTTATGGGCGTATCTAACAACACACACATTTGCAGTTAGAGGAGATATAAGGTCGTTGAACCCCAGATGAAACTATCTTGAAACTGCAAGGTTATGGTGTCAGCTCGAACGAATGCCAGCAACACAGTAACAGTACATCCTCGCCACACCCAATGTTTATCCTCACCCTTTGCATTGCTGTGGTGTACTACTGTATCATATATGTATGTATGGGTAGTGTAATGTTTTATAGAGGATTGCATACTCTTTTAGCGTTATATTTGGAATTTACCGTTTGATTACAGTCTAAATATTTCAGGCATTACGCGAAATGCCAGGTTTCACAGATTGCCTGTAACATATATATTCACTGTAACATATATACTAACGTTTCCTGTTTATATACTATTGGTATATATACTAACGTCCAAAAGAAAGTATACCAAGGGTTTGAATGACTATGGAAGACGAATAAAACTATATATAAATGTATGTTTTGTATATTTCATTAGAATGGTGTTACGATTAACAGAGGCATTAAGACACATGTGGATCAACAAGAGACAGTTAGCATAATCACTTATCGCAACACATGTTCAACAAGTGACATAAAATCATTGAAAGGTCAATTAACATGTGTTTTAAGTTCGTACACCAACACACGCCGGAACACGGTGCCGCACCGATGATTGTATGTTATCATTGTAGTTTTATCCATCACATGACACCCAAATAAACATTCATTCTTCTGCTTCTTCTCTTCTTAAAACGTCGAATATTACGATGGTGATGTCGATGTCGTTGAGACATTGTTCCAGTGGTTTACAGTTGACTGGTGGTACTGGTCATCTCATGATCTGTTGGTCAAAGCCCTGAGATTACGAAACTTTTCTGAGTACCATTTCATATTCAACTCAGAATGTTGTTTATAAAACGTCATGTGACGTCATAGCCTGAGTATGCTGTGAGTCTAGGGTTAACTGTACCCTTAATTTACATTTAAAGTTACCCTCGGCTTCATTACCCAGAGGTCTTCTGTGGTTACAGGGCAAGAGGTGACCGTACAGTACGTGGACCCACCACTGCACACCTTCACTGTCTGCAGTCTACCTCCGACTGTTGTGCTGCTTCTACAGACAGACAAGTCCACCAGGAAGTTGCGTCTGGAGAGAAGTCTTCACAAGGAGACAGAGGTCCCCGTTTACCTGGTCAGACGGAGCAAGAATGGCGGCAATGCCACGTGTGTCAGAGAGACGACCTTTGACACCGAGGTAACCCCTGTATAACACTCAACGTCATTAAAGACAAACATAAAACAAAAGTATAGCAATAATAGAAAATGGACATGTTAGTAGATCTAAGTTTATTTACGAAAAGTTACTAAAGTATATTACTTACTTGCAGGATTGTGGAGAATACCAGGATGTCCAACACTTCGCCAATGTGGAGATTTCCTGCAATTATGGCAGAACTAACACAGCCCTGTTTAAACTGGTACGATAAATTATTCTGTAATACACCAATGAAATTGTGGTTTCCAATTTGTCTGCGGGAATATTGGCTTCTTCCAGTCTTAGAAGTCTTGTTGAGGCCACTCTAATGTTAGGAGCTGGATACCTGCAATAAGCGGGCCGTCCTAAAGACCACACAGACAATGAATAAAATGTATATTTTATTGAGGTGAGACCATAAATGGCAGTTCTATTGCGATTGCTTAGTAATCGAGTAGAATTCTGATTTAGCACCGTGAAGATCGTTGGACCTAATCTAAGTCTCCCATTGTATGTTTAGAGAGGCTTGCTTCAAATGGAAGACGGCAACTTATACAGCATCGAACCACTTTCAACTTCGACATGGAATCTCAACAATCGTTATGTATTGAGAATACAGCGCGTGAAATTGCCCGACACTGGTCCCAATGGAAACGGTAAATTCTTACGGTAAAAGTAGTAGTTGTAGTTGTTGTTGCTGCTGCTGCTGCTGTTGTTGTTATTGTAGTATTATTAGTGGGTAAGAACTGGTAAATATAGTCTGGCAGGTAATCGTAAAGTTACAAACCCATGTCTATTTCACCTATCACTATTTCACTTCAGACTTTTACTAAATAACCGGAAGGATGTCGTTTTGTCATGTAACATATTCGAACACCAATGGAACTTTGGCACATATGATTCATCAGTCAATAAGAAGGGTTATCTCAGGAGAGATTTAAGCAAGACAATTGTGCATTGTGTATCTTGAGATATCGAGGTCATGATCATAAAGTAGAACATATTTCAACTTATACGAGTTGACATATTGAGAATCTCACCCAAGTACGGACCTTGAAGTAAAAACCTACCTCTACTACACCCCCGCTACAGTTAAATTAGAAATATAAGTAGAATGCGATACGAATTTGAATTAGCAAATTGATGCATCTGAGAGGTTTTTAAAATGCTTTGCCATGTCCTAAACTATATGATTTGGTTGTAAGATAATTAAAATCGACTACTCTCACACATTCTATAGTGAAAACGCTATTTCCTGTAATACAGTGGCGGCCATACAGGAAAATGGCCGCCATATTGACATTTCTAAGAATCTAACGGGCTTTGTAAGAAAAGCAGTCCTAAATGAGTATTCATGCCAATTCTGGTCCTGGTATCATCAAGCGAACGATTCTTCGAAAGTTTGCTCTTATCATGATCATAACCACTAACATAAGACAATACTAAAATAAAACTATCTTATAGCCAGTACTCGTGTGATTGTGAATATAATTATTTTTCTTTGAGCTCGCAACAGTTTCATAAAACAGAAGTTCCTATTGTATGTGCTATGGTGTTACAATGAGAGGTATCCATTAGTATATCTTATATCTATGGTTAAAACATTTCAGACGATGCCGTTAAATCTCCTGAGGGGGAGAGAACTCTGCACACTCAGCAGTCTGGCATCAGTCACGGTTTTCTTCGTTACATCCGGTCCACTCAGCCGTTTTATCTCGACATTGTTGTGTTTATAGATTATTCCATATATCTCAGGTAAGTGCCACCATTTACCTGGGATAAACCACATACTAGTACATCTACTAACACAAGCAGCAGCTCGTGTTGAAAGACAGGCAATGCTATTCTCAACTGATAATGCAATGGCAAATTCCGAATTTATAGTAAATTGGTGTATAGCTATTTGTAATTCGCTATCTATTCTCGTTAAACACCTCCACTTCCACAACTCTATAATGTAATAAGTGATGGTTAACACACGGCCCGAGGGCATTACATGCCAGTAACGCCCGAGGACCGTGTGTTAACTGTCATATATCACGACAAAAATATACAAACAAACCTTGTATACAAATTATAATATGTATATACTTAGAATATAAGGGATTTTACGAGCTATTCATTCAAATGCCTACCGCACTGACCGCCTATTACAACTTTAGGTTAAACGTTCGTAGGCTAGGTGGCATAATGGATTAGAGCGCTAGAAATGCGAGAGTTCCAGAGTTCGAATCCCAGCAAACGAATTTCTCTTTACACACTTTGAATATTTTGAAATGAAGTTTATGCGTTCGTGTTTTATTACATTTGCTCCCTGTTAATAACACACGGACAAATGTTAATAACGCACGGAGAAATGTTAATAACGCATGGACAAATGTTAATTACGCATGGACAAATGTTAATAACGCATGAAGATGAACACATGTTAGTAACACACGGACAAATATAATAATGCACTCCTGATAATACCTCAAAGCACACATGACAGTGTGTTACGAGAAAACAACAGACACGTGTTATAGTTGGAGTGCTCACCAGGAGAGATATATTGTATATTTACTGTTATGCATGCAGGTGGTACGCACGTTCTCAACAAAATGACCCGCAAGGGAAAAAAGCCGAAACAATCGCCAGCATACGAAGACATTTCGCCCATCTAGTACATGGGGTGAGTCATTTGAGTTTCCAATAAATACTAAACATATCGAGCGCAATAGTCACAGTATTGGAACCAATTTCCATTTTCTACTATTGTCCAATGCAATTTTCTACTACCGCCCAAATAAGTTACAAATCCTGTTTCTTATCTAAACATTATAACATTAAATTAGTTTAATGTATTGAACATTCTTTCACAGATACACCTGCGCTATCAAACAGTGTCCAGTCAATACAACATTAGATTAGTTGGTTACGTGATAGAGGTAAGAATCAGCTTGCTAAATAATCAAACATGTTATAGCATTGATTAATATAGTTTTATTATATAATCAAGACATGTGCTAACCTAATCAGTTACCAGTATTGGAAATGTGAATAATAATCGAGATAGGGTGTCACGTGACTATCACGTGACAGGTGTAGTTCTAATAACAATACCCATACCATATAATGATTCAAAACATAATATCAATTTATATATTAAATCGCTACGTCATATCAAGCCAAATGTGATACGGAAGTCCACAATAAATTGCATCATTTTCAGCCCGTAATTTGTTTCACGCCCTTGTCGGGTGTATATTGTCGTCAGGAAGAAACCGTCCTGCGACGATGCCGCATTGGACATTTTTATACCCATTCATATATTTTTAAAGGCGAGGATAGACCTCGGTGCGTTGGGTGTGACGAGGACCTCACGGTCAGGCATATCTTGCTTGACTGTGTGGACTTTGCAACCCAGCGTGCCTAGTTCTATTCTTCGCCTAATCTAAAACATTTCATCACCCAGGTTCGCAACAGGCTATGCACAAATATTCTGCTCTGAAGAAAAAATGGAAGGAAAGTATAGACTTGCCATTGGGATCAGAAGCAAGATACTTCAGACATGGGACAGCTTTTGTCTTACAGTACGGGACCAAAGCCAGTACCAAGCCAAAGTATGTCATAGATACCACGAGTGCCGAGGGAACCAGACCACCACTATCACTAAACCTAAACCTACCAAGAGTGGGAAAACCCGTAAACGGATCGAATGTTGGATTTGTATGAACTAGAAAAACGTGATAAAGTCAAACATGACAAATAGTTGTGTTCACATTGTTAGATACAGGTCGCTCTATGATAAAAAAAAAAGTTTGCTCTGGGGTCAGTGTTGGCTATGCTGGGGTGGTTGGGGGTCACTGGGGTACGGTGAAGGTATGTGGAGGGTTCAAGGAAACTAGTGAGTGAGTGAGTGGTTAATACTGCGTGAATACAAGTATGTTTTTCTTTAGCAAAAAAGTACACCAATATAGTAATATTGAAGCATGTATCACAAGCGAGCCGCGGCATGCCGGTAAAATGAAACATAATATCAATACTTTCATTGATTGAATTAATGTTTAACGTCGCGGCGGGAATATCTCACCCATAGCAGGAGTCGACAGTCAGCGACATGTTACTATAAATAGAACTCCCTATGCGGGTCTATGCGCATGCGTTACGATAGTTGCTTTCCGGTAGGTCTACGAGGGTAAAATGGCCTCAGACCACAATTAATGTCCTTATTTGTTTATCACTATTTAGTACAAACGCTAAAATGCATAAAAAAATATCAGCGTACGGATATTAATATTTTCAAGTTGCTGGATGGTTTCATCCTTCTTCGGGACACATTTGCTGAAATTTTAAGGGTACAAACATCAGTGACTTTTCCGGCTATTGCTAAGGTAAACAAGGTGCTGGTTTTGGGTGACCTATTTGCACCTGAGAGCTGTGAACTTGGCTTGTTTACTAGGGGGTCCAGACACACCATTGTTCAATCATATTGACAAATAAACCATTTCCACACAAACTATGGAGTCTCGTCTTATGTTCCACCTGAAAAAAATACACAAAAAGTGTACCTGCAAGCAATCCACAGCATATATAGGAGAGCACTATGTTTTCTGACGTCACTTCCACAAGTTGTTCAACGAGTAGGGGACGTAATTGTAGTCTGAGGCCATCTACAACTGCCAACCGCACAACGTAGCCTGAGAACAAGGTTAATTGGTTTTGTCGATGTTTCAGATAGATTTATAATAGTTCTTAGTTAACAAATATCGGTTACACTTATATCTGTATTAATCTTTTAACATTATCCGAAGAACACAAATGTGAATTACCACCTGCTTTAATGTGTGATTTAACATGTAGAATACCCCAAAACACCCCCACCCCCACACCCGGTTCATGATCCACGTTCATGATCATTCCACCCACACATTGTTGCTCATAAAATAATTAACAAACATGATCATGACACGCCCTAAGTCCCACAGACAATATGTGCGTTGGATTGTATATGTCCATGGAACTGGGATTGGCAAACAAGATATTATCAGTATTATGCCTACAAGTCAAGTGAGATATGAAATATAAATCAACGTATACAGCACATACAGATAAAGAAGCATTACTCCGAGGTTTAAATTACCTGGGTGGCCTAATCACGAAACGTTCTTAGTCTAAGAACACTTCGTTAGCCATACTATAAGAAACGACAAGAACTGTTCTTAGACTAAGAAGTTCGTAAGAATGTTTCAAGAATAGATCCCCTGTTGCGTTGATTAAGATCACATTTTGGGCCGCCTTTCGTCAAAGCTTATTAGTGGGGTTTTTTAAAGTTATTTTTGTGTTGTTGTAAATATGTCAACAGCATCATCACCATCAGCAGCAGCAGCATCAGAATCAGCAGCATCACAACAACAACAACGGCATCATCGTCATCCACCACCACCACCACCACCACCACAATCTATAACAAGATAGTCTTTCTACGTACACTCATACTGGTCTCGCTGGTAGTACCGAAAAGTTGTTAATATAATTCTCTGCTTCGCTTTTATCCCACAAGCGAGCGTTGCAAATTGTAAATCATTTATACATGAAGCACTTTGCGTGTAGGTTTTGTTATCTCGGCGGGGGTAAAAGCCGTCCTAGCCTCCCGTTGGATCGTGAATGGAACGTAATTTGTTTCTGATTCATGACAACACGTCCCGGCAGGTTTGGCGAGAGATATGACGGTCCTTTTTCTACTAGCGATTCCTAATTTTGACAAGAGAGTTTCTGACAAATAATTCGATAACGGCAGCGAAGGTCATTTAATCGTTTCCATCAATATTGGAACAACTGGCTGAAATTGGAAAAATTCATCTTTGGTGAGCAATTCCTATTCATGCACTATGTTGCTGAGTTCAATTCCTATGTGATAGTGTTTTACATATATTTAAGTACTAGTATATTGCTAATGGTACAATCCAACGTAATAAACAGCCTTAGTTCTGTACATCTGTGTAGTTATAGAGACGACTGTAATGACGGGTATATATTTTGCTATGTGTGTATCTCTCTTTCTCTCTCTCTCTCTCTCTCTCTCTCTCTCTCTCTCTCTCTCTCTCTCTTTCTCTCTCTCTCTCTGAGGCTCTTTCTATAGTCTCTCTCTCTCTCTTAGTCTCTCTCTCTCTCTCTCTCTCTCTCTCTCTATATATATATATATATATATATATATATATATATATATCTCTCTCACACACACACACACAATCACATACGCTTTCTTTGTACTACTCTTTATTTATTCTCTCTATTTCTTGTTTATTATTGCTATTTTACTTCTTACGTTCTCTCTCTCCTTTCTCTCTCTCACGTTTTCTTTGTATCGCTCTTTTATTTCTTCTCTGTTTCTTTTACCTTCTTACTCCCTTACTCTCTTCTCTATCCCTCTAGTACTGTTTCCCCTTTCTTGGTTACTATCGCTCTTTTCTTTCATCTCTATATTTCTTTTTCATTCTTACTATCTTTATTGTATCTGTGTTTCTCTTCCCACTCTCACACTTTTCTTTCTATCGCTCTTTTACTTTCTTCTTAATATTTCTTTTTCATTCTTATTAGCTTACTCTCTTTCTTCAGCCCCATCCCTCCCTCCCTCTCCCTCTTTATCCTCCCCTCTCTCTCCCTTCCTCACTCTCTCTCTCCCTCCCCCTCCCATGCCATATTATCTCTCATAAGCCTCTGTTGCGCCGCGTGGACTAGGCCTAACTGTATATAATTATATAGTGTTAGTGCAAGTAGGACGAAGAACCAGTATACACTGGAGCTTCTTTGACCGTAAAATGCTTCCTTTCCCTTATCATATATATACTGAAGGTAAAATGTTTGGCAACACTGAATATGCCATCACATTTGATTATTTAAATATTTTGAGGATGATTTTAGTAAAGCATATTACTTTTATCAATTCTAAACGGTATACATTAACAAATCATGTACCGTATTCCAATAAATACTACACATTATGTTATACGTCTTCCAAAGAATACCGGTGTTGCCGAACTTTTTACCGTCAGTATAATTTGCAGAATGCACACAGTCATATACGTGCATACTAGCATGTATAATGTACAATTACTTATACCTAGAAAGCCTGTGTTATTAGCTTGAGCTTATCGCCATAGAATTGGCTTATAATCAACATTAAAATGGCTATATCTATATATTTTGATATCAGCATTCAGCATATCCCTCCAGACGTATTATACATATTTATCCTTTCATGATTTCATCCTAACTGTTAATATTCGCAAACTGGTCAGGAAATGTCATTTAAGCATGCAAGAAAAGAAACATATTAAATGAAAATTTACGAATAATGAATGTTTTTTAGGTTTCTGTATCTGAATTCATGGGAAATAAACCTTGCATTCAAATCGATATGTGAAGAGATGTTCATCTTTGATCAGTATGCATCTAGAGCGGACCTTCCCACTATAAAGGACGAGGTATCAACAGCTGACATTTGCAAACCTTACACGTACGATCTGAAGCGATGTCCCGAAGTAATTGACCAATTTCGTGTTGTGATGATTGCTTTGTTCGTAGTCACAATGTTCTAACATGTATTTTGTTACCAGTTTGACTTATACGAACCCCTCTGACGTTCCGATAGCACTAATCACTTCTCAAGGAAGAATGACATTCCTCTTTTAAGCATTAATTACACCATCATCGTCCATTTCTTAATAAATAATGATAAATTTATATTAATATTTGTGCTTATATAGACAAATAATGGAGAGTTTATTTCTGGGTGGAAGAAATGTAATTTACGTAGGTTGTATAGAAGATGCAAATTAATAATAGTTATTTATATTAGCGGCAAATGTTTATGGTATGCATAACTTACATATATGTTGGTATTACCGTATTGTATCCACACCTAACGTTAAATTGAAATTCATCCAAAATAAAGTTTATATTTATTTCTGTTCTGGCAAATGTATAAGTCCGGTTGTAGATAGTAGACATACATATATAGATCATTGTGCATCTGGATATTGTTGAACCTGCTCCCTGCTGGATTATGCACATTCACTGGTCTCTAGGGCATGCCCGGTTGCCTCCAGCATGGAGAGGGTTAAAGCGAATCAGAATCTGTTCAGACTACAAATACAGCACGCGTACTACTTTGCACTATGACTACGGTACCATTTTGTCATTAGTCAGCATCTTTCAGCCGGACATAAACTTAGATATATTTTAACTATTGAAAATGTTAAAAGTTCACATCGTTTTAAAACAGAAAGAGAATACCTATATCAACACCTGGGGCGACCTGTGCTTGCTTAAAGATGTCGACGTCATGTACGATAGTAATGCAGTTACACATGCAAGCTGGAATAACTTACTTGTCAATCGTCCTAAGCATGCAATTTTACAATACATTGATTTCTGTATTGCAATGTCCATTAGCATTACTTTCCTTGGTCAGTGTATATTAAGCCATCAGTACAGAAGCAGCAGTCTATATGAATGTCATGCCACTATCAAGACTGGTCACTGGTCCTGCTACCCGTGTGTGTATGTGTGCATGTGTGTGTTTGTTTGTTTGTGCACTGTTGCCCGGAATAGTTTGTCTGCATATCAACTACTCGCAGATGCACAAATGCTCTACATACCGTCTCACGCCATGGTCACCATTCGTCGACACATTATCCAGTCAACTCCAACTCAAGGCTAATCCGCACCGGACTCATCATCACAATGGAGCATGCCTCTCAGGAATAGGTCATGTGACGTAAGTCATCGTAGTGATTGGTCAAGACTGAATATTTGAAGAAAGTACCTGCTCCTGTCTTGATGAAGTATATACCGCGTGTACGAGCTCCGTCAAATAATACAGGATGCCAAGCGGACGTTGGCGTGAACGTAGTAGTAGGCCTACTGGCAGACGTCTGCTTGACAAACAGCGGGCGGAGAGAGACAACATGAGAGAGCTAATGGTTTGCAGGCTGCAGGATATCGAGGGTTCCAGTGGCCTTGGTGTAGTGGTAGAGGAGAATTATTGGATTCTGGAAGTCGAGCAGCGTGCCCAGTGTACAAATGCAATCGTGGTTGCAAGGCAAAGGGGATTGTCAGATGATATTATCTTCTGGCAGCGACTATCGCTGGTGTTCAGCTAATGGCGTTTGATCATGTCAATAAGCCAGAAATCAAACGATCTTCAATTTCAAATCGATATATTGTCTTGGAACTGAATGTCGCTGAATGTCATAGTTATAAAGTTTAGCATGATTTACTAGCAAGAGTAGAACGCACTCGCACGCACACACATACATGTCATGAGGTATGCACACATCACCATGGACAAGTATGCGTGCAAACATAAACTCTCGGCTTCGGTTTCAGATGGCCTCCTTAGCATTGCCTCTGCTTGCATACTAAGCATATTCAAGACTGTGTAAATTAGACTTGAGAACCCACGACAACACCTTCATATTCCCAGTGTACATATAGTCATCCTCACAAGCATCCTCGAAAACACAGACCATTATGACTACACTAACCTCTGTCAACTATTTGGCGGAGGTTAGTGTAGTCATAATGGTCTGGGTTTCGAGGATGCCTCACAAGATGAACCGCTCATTAAAGGTATTCATTCCACATTGAATGAAGGTACTGAAATTCTACGAGCTTCCGGTAGAGGAAGGGCTGGACAATGTAGTAGCCCTTGTCAAAGGCGTTTCATAGCAATTATTTCGAATTTTAACATGATTTTGACATTTTTGGAAATATTACGACTTAAAAAGATGTAAAAACCATTACAAATCGACGAAATTGATACGAAACGTCGTTGACAAGGACTGGCTATTTTATGCAGCACACAACTTATACCGGGAAATATTCGCGAGATGTTATTTTAGTGGTATTCGATGCCGATGGTATTAAAACGACCTCGAACTTATCTCAGTATATTATTTCAAAGAGAAGTCAAGAATATCCATCCATTGTGTTGAAAGGTAATGAAGACTAGAAGTCGCATGCTCTACCAACGGCGGTTGTTCTCCAATTCGTTTCCGATCAATGCTGTGCCAGATAACGGACATTTCATGTTTTGTGCTCGCACTATCTTATGAGAAAAGTTCAAAAGCATAGTTAATATGAGGGTGTTTTACTATATATGACCTAGCTAAGGTAGCTCTGTAATATTTCATTGCCTAAACAAATTAGCATCCAACTGTGAACACTAAATCAGGATATCGCTTCACAAAGCTCTCTTATTCGCTAAATGACCATGTAGCGCTCTCTGTGAAGTGTATTAGCTATCGGTAAAATGAGCCCGGAAGTGTCATTGCGCATGTCTAGTTGTTGCTAAACAAGCTTTAGTGCTACGTCCGCATGTTCGTGACGTCACTCTAGCCTCCCATTCGCGACTTCGCGCCAACTCTAGCATTGCTCTAGGTCCTCTAGAAACCGCCCGAAGTAGGCCATACATGTCTCTTGAAATTAGTGGATAAGAGAGCTTCGTGAAACGATACCATGGCCCTTGAATTTGAGATTTTGATCAGCTGTGAGCTCCCATTGACTCAATGTTGTAACTTGAGCACAAACTCAAACTTATACTCAAAGTTACAACACAGACTCAAGGGGAGTTTTGTTGCACGCTTATGTGAAAAATCGCCCATAAATGAAAAAAGTTCACGATAAGCGCCAACTGTTTCATATATCGTATATGCACGCCCACCGTAAATGATTTTTTTTTATTTAGCGTAGGCAGAGCTACCGTAATTGAATTTGTTTTTCATTTATGGTAATTTCATGTTTTCCAACTTGTAATACCTACGGTAAATGAAAAATACAACATTAATCAATATTTTGGCAAACCATGTTTTGTTGGTGTTTTTGCACCTTCAACATATCTAGATTGAATTATTTATAAGTGTTGACCATTCGTTAATCGCTTGACCACTGAGTGACCACTCATTTAAATGATTGTAGGTCTGCATACGAATTTATTTCATTTACGGTAGGCATGCATGCGATATATGAAGAATTTGGCGCTTGTCGTGAACTTTTTTCATTTATGGGCGTTTTTTCACATATCGTTGCAACAGGGGTTTCTCAAACTCAGTTCAAAACTCAGCTGAATTTGTTTCTCAAACTCGGGGACTAGGCTTCAAACATCTGAATTTGTAAACTTTCAGTATAGATCACAGCGCAAGCCAATTAATTATTTGGATTTGTGCACTCCAGTCATTTTTGGTCAAAGTGATGCACATCAAATATCAGTCAACTTCGTATCGTGAAATTCTTTTGCTAATATGAGAACTCAAAATTCGGCCATCTGTTACGAGCATATACTTTTATTTCGGCACATTGCACTTATTGCACTTATTGCACGTTCGTAGAGACTATTACTATTGGAAGTCTGTATACGTTTATAAATTCTTCCTTATTAAAATAATATAAAGCTAAATGTATATGTCCAACAACGCTACCGGCTCTTAATTAATGTTGTCGAGTATAGAATAATAGTATATTTACCTGTTACTGCTCGCTCCGACTGAATAATATTTTACTAACGCTTCAATAGCTTTAGTACATGCACTTCGTATACATATAATCGCTTTTGTACCTCCAAATGCCTTTTAACCTCCATAGTATTGGTAAAATTCCATTGCAGTTTACATTTCCAATAAAACCCGAATCAAATACTGTTAAATCTTAATTTACCTACTGACTAAGGGGGATGACTCTTAATAATTGAACACGGCAGCTACAGCAAGACAAGGTCTTCTGAAACAACAGAGATCAGCAACTATTTGCTGAATTCTGAACTGTCTGTTCTGAACGTGAGGGTTTTCTAAATTAATTTTGCTGTAGCACAACGTATGTAGTGTATCCTGATCAG
>JAVCKZ010070535.1:0-13885 GCA_034780755.1 Lepetodrilus elevatus
ACCGCGCAGTGTACTTTCTGTCCGGGACATGTACCAGCGAAATAGGTGGTGCAGACGGCACAGTACACAATCCAACACAATTACTTTCTTCGCTACAGTTCAACGAAATGACCGACTATGGCTGAAAACATGTGTACTACTGCGTGTGAAAACCTCCATTGTTGCTATTATTGTTTTTGGTACGTTATATGTTATTGTCTATCCACAGGACCCATGGTGTGGTACCAACAGTTCGAGTACGCCATTGGCCACTGGCTGCAGAAGGCCGCGGAGCACGTGTTTGGCTGCGTCCTCTGCTGTCCCGGATGTTTCAGTCTATTCCGAGGATCTGCTCTCATGGATGACAACGTTATGAAGATGTACACCACGAAACCAACAGAGGCTAGACACTACATACAGTTTGAACAAGGTATGCTGTGTTTATTTGTGTGTGCTCACACAGTGAAAGCACGAAGCAAGATGCAACATAATTAATATTTTATAAATCATACAATGACATCGATAGATGTCATATATACCATAGCATGTTACATTGCAATGTAATGCAAACAGAAGTGAAATATCGAGTTCGAATCCCGTTCGAGTTTGATGGAAATAATACATATAGTAACGTCACCCTGTGTATATCTGAGCCAGCTGTTTATCGTTACATGAAACTGATGAGGTTTTTTCCACCCCAAATCTATCACCGCAATACCACAGACGGAGTAACATGTCTTAGTGTCGCTATATGTCATATTTCTATTTCAGGTGAAGACAGATGGCTGTGCACTCTACTTCTACAGCAAGGCCATAGAATCGACTACTGTGCAGGTGCAGATGCTTTGACCTTTGCCCCGGAAACCTTCAACGAGTTCTTCAATCAGCGCAGGCGTTGGTCTCCGTCCACTCTCGCCAACATGATGGATCTGTTGTCGTCTTGGAAGGAGACGGTGAGGATCAACGACAACATCAGCCGTCCCTACATGCTGTACCAGTTCATCCTGATGGCATCCACCATACTGGCTCCGTCCACCGTCATCCTCATGATCACAGGTTCGTACCACTCGGTACTGGGGATCGGGGTCTGGTGGTCGTACCTGATGTCAGTGGCGCCCGTAGCTCTCTACGTCTTCATCTGTATGACACAGAAGGGAACGGTGCAGATAGGAGCCGCGGCAGTTCTCACCGCCGTCTACACCGTGGTCATGATGATCGCTACAGTCGGAACCATCATTAGCATTGCCACGGAAAACTTCAGCAGTCCGAATGTCGTCTTTCTCAGTGGACTGGCAGCCATCTTCCTCATAGCTGGCCTTCTCCATCCACAGGAGTTGTTCTGTCTGATATACGGCACCTTGTACTTCATGGTGGTTCCGACCACATTCGTACTTCTGACGGTGTACTATCTGTGTAACCTTAACAACGTGTCGTGGGGTACTCGAGAGACGCCGAAGAAGCTGACTCCGGAGGAACAGGAAGCAGCCGAGAAGGAAGCGCTGGAGAAGCAGAAGCGGAAAAGTCGGAGTTTCTTCAGCATCCTTGGCCTTGTTGCCCTGATTCAGGAACTAAGAGATATCATTAAAGGACTGATGGGTTTGAAGGACGAAATGGCTAATACCAACGAGGACAAACCAGAACAACGGGATGACGTCAAGTCGCTTCGCACACAATTAAGCACGATATCGGAAGTGACACCCAAACTACCTTCAGGCTGGGAGCCCGATCCTGATAATCCGAGTTGGCTTCACATGGAAGATCTCGGAAACGGAAGTATTGGGTCCATTGACGAAGACGAAACCGAATTTTGGAAGTTCATCATCAAGAAATATCTGCACCCTCTGAACGAGGACAAGGCTCATAAGAAGAAGATCAAGGACGACCTTCTGTACCTGAGGAACAACGTGGTGTTCATCTATCTGATGCTGAACTTCCTCTGGACAATCATCACGCTCCAGCTGCAGACAATGGAGGCTCAACTGAAGACGTTCTACATCATCAGCAAGTACGAGCCGCTCTCCCTCATCTTCCTGTCTATATTCGCCGTGGCTCTGGCTCTGCAGTTCGCCAGCATGTTCATCCACAGATGGGGGACTTTCCTCCACCTCATGTCCAGCACCAGGATCGACTGGCTCAACAAGACCCAGTCAGAGGAAGACTTTGCCAGATTCGTCATCAACGAAACCCGGCGTCTGCAGACATTGGAACCTGACCTTGAACCCGACCCTGACTACGGCGATAACGACGACGATGAGGATGCGATGACGTCATCGTACAGCGACACCAACATGACCTCAGATCTGGGAAGCATACCCGACGCGGATTACTACGAGACATTGCATCGAATGAGAAACAGGACGATACGTCAACTCCGGCATCAGTCGGACAGCAATGTGCCGCTGTTACAGACAATCTTCGAGCAGAACCTGAAGACCATGCAGCACCTGCATAAAAAGGGCAGTCTCGCGCGCAGAGCCAGCGGGAAGCGGCTGTCTAGACACGACCAGCAGAGCAGGAGGATGATGCCCAGAGACCAGGAGTTCAGGAATAGACTGTACAGTAATAAATACAGATATGACAATGAAGATGAGCGATTCATGGGTGCCCGCATTGTGTAGTGAGGACGCGCCCTTGTGATTCCGTGTTGTGTACAGACGATGTCTTCCTGACAACAGTATATACGATATACACATAGACTATTTATTGAAAATTGCAATATTTGTTTTTGATTGTTTTTTTTTATACAAACTACATATTATGATGTAATAGCTCAAGACTTGTTTCTGTGTTGAAGCGAGTTGTAATGTGATAACGATTTTCCCCAAATAACCAATTGTTGTGTACCCACATGTATTTATGTATGTTATCATGTGGAAAACATGTGTTCGAAAGCATATAGATAGTGCTGCATTGTTATTCCGGTCAGCGGATCAGTGTGGACTAAGATTCCTTCTCAACTCCCTGTGGAGTATTACTCCAATGTTGTCATACTAAAGACCAAATAGCAACTCGTTGATCATGACTGTATATAATACATTATTTATAGAAATGAGCTTCATAGTGCTAATTAATATTCATAGTATCCATCGTGTGGGAAATCGTAAGAAAACGTTGACTGATGGTGACGTTAAATGACATACGTTCACTAATATGTATCATTTTAATACTGATAGTATTAATGAAATAGTATTAGTTTGCGCACACTGTTATTATGTAGTATTTTATACGCATTTGTTTCATTACTAACGAACATGTTTATTTGTGTATTGTTAGTTAAACGATGACCATACTATTCTTCAAGGTGCTTGAATGTCCCGGGTGTGATAGCGCAGAATGTGCCAAATGCTGAATAGTTGAGGAATAATGTCAAGTCGGTGTTGACAGACAATTTAAGCAGCAGTGCTGGAAACTCACCTAATTGAGACACTTATATGTATACATCAACACTTATTTCAATTAAAGTTATATTTACTTGAAATACCTATGGAAGTAGACTTAATGTAAACCACCAAGTAATATATTTCCCAATAAAACTGTACGATGTTTAATTTTGAAAAGGAAAATAGAGTATGTATGTACATTGTGTAAGTGTTCTACTTCACTCAATAGTGAATATGTATTGTCTTTAATATAATTTGTGACAATCCCAGCATAGACAAATGTGCATATCTACTAACATATACGTATTGCCTGATTATTCTTATTTACATCATGACATTGTCAAAAACCTGCCAATATTAATCATAGATTGAATGATTGTATATGTATCGGTATACGGAGGTGTGTTCTCATTATCATTGTGAGTGATTTATATGGAATAAACTTATGTTCTGTTATGCTCTGTTCTGTTCTATTCGTACCGTACCTATGGGTACCATTGGACCTCGGATATCAAGACCGTCGTGGACGATGTAGTTCCACTTAGACCTACAGCAGGCACCTTGGAAGCCTTTGCTTCTACGGAAAACGTCTTTAAAAGTTCTGAACTCACTCTTTCACACCGAACTTTGAGTAAAATTAACAAAAGCGCACTAATGCGTGCAGACTTATAACTCTTTATTGGGTTCTGTGTCTACACCGGCGCACACTTGCCATACCGCTCCGGGGGGTAGCGCTGGGGGTCAAGTTCACTTGTGGGAGCGCACTTGAGACCCGGTCCACACGGACACAGACCGAGGTAGATTGGGGCGGTCGGGGAGTACTGACTACGGATGGAGCACCACGGACTATCCGTGGTCTTGTACCGCAGACAGTAGTGCACCATCGTGGGGAACAAGGCTCGTCGACGTCGTCTGCCTAACGATGGTGTGATGGAGCAGCAGACGTTGTCGAGGTTGTTGCAGTCGGTGTTAGATCGGCATTGTTCCCACGAGCTCGGCTTCCAGTCTCCAGTCTGGGAACAAATAACATTACGCTACTCAGATAGCTGAACTAATCAGGTACACCCGGCATCCGGCGTTCTATGCATGATGATACGTGAACAGTAATATTTTGATATCAATATTAGGCGTCAATGTAACCAATATACTGATACCAAGTGAATCACCCATAAAATAGTACTATTAATGGTAGTGAAGCAGTTGTATAATATATGAATAGCAAGCACTGTGCCGAAATAATACAATGATACAACGTCTTCCTTTTGGATAGTCATCACTGCCCCTATGACATACATCCATGTTCCCGTACACTGATGTCTTCATACAGCATAGCTTGCACACATACATTTACATCTATACTAATAATAGTAGTAGTAGTAATAATAATAATAATAATAATAATAATAGCAATACTAATAATAATAACACTAATAATAATTAATAATTAATAATAATAATAATAATAATAATAACAATAATAATAATAATAATAACAATAATAATAATAAGAAGAATGTGAACATTGATATTGATCTTAATCCATGCACGCTCTAAAACATGTTCATAGCAGTGCTATGACACCCTGGTTAATGAATCAAATGTGCTCCCATCTTACTTCTCCACTCCAACTTAAACTATATTTCAATGGGCTAGAAGGTTTATCATTCATGCCCATAGCATCTGTCAATCTACATCAAAACAAAATAAAAAGTGAAAGAAAAATGCTACACATTTGCACATACTTGCATAGCGCGGGTGTAGTAGTGGATCTAAATTCTAATAAGTTGTCATGAATGGTAGTAACATTAACCCTGAATTGTAATACCTAAAATGGCTGACCTGAATTGTAATACAAATGCATTGAATTGCAATAACTGACCGACCTGAACTGTAATACAAAATCGTTTTGAATTGAAATAATTTCAATTGGTCAGAAATGTATTCATATTTACGAGTCGAATTGTTATATAATTACATTTAAAGGCATAATATCACATATGTGTATGGTTGTTTTGGACTAGTTCTTAGCTATAACTGCAAAGTGCATTCACTTGACATACATAAAATCATGTTTGTACTTCCAAAATGTTTTCCACTGCTGTGTGGTTGACACATCTCCAATGCAACCCCCTCCCCGATAGACCTCTTCTTTATAGATCATTCAAAAGGGACATAACTCTAATGTTTGCTCACATTCCTTCTTAGTGAGTGAGTGAATATGGAGTTTAACGTCGCTACGGGAATCTTTCACCCATTTGCGACGATTCCTTCTTAGAACAGTGATGGATCAAAGACAAGATACATAGCGGCACGTTCCCTTATTTAACATACAATAGCATTTGTTTTAAAACTATCGAGTGCTGGGGGATAAGTACATCAGTAAATAAATACTTTGGGGTGAACAAATCATGAGTAATTAGTCTCAGATCGAAATTCGTGTGTCCATTATATAGGTCAATCAACCGTGATATTATGCCTTTAACACAATTCCTTTGTCAATTGAGGACAACATGTATCTGTCAGTCTAGTTTTATGTATTTACATTTAAGTTGTTTATTACACTATTCAGGGCTCTATACTACAACAGCCAGCTACACAGGTAACGTGCATTATGAGGACGTGGACAGTCAAACAGGATGTCGTCTTTCCCGTGGACATTCCTACCCACACACGTTCCACTGATCATGACACGTCATACAATCGGTATACAGTAGTTCGTGAGGAAAGACAGAGAGTAATACACAATATGTTATAAATCATGTCAATGTATCATGACTATATTACCTGGACAGCCAGAAGTTGTGAAATAATGCAAACACTGATGATGGCGACGAACAGCATTGCTGTCTTGCCGTGCGTGCTCGTGGTCTGTCAGATGACCTCCTACAGCCTTATCTCATTGACAAATGTCTGGTTATATATAGATAACAAACTTAAAATCCGGTTTGCATGGCATAGGGATAAAAGGCATTAATGTTCTCCACGTTTGTCTGTTGATAGTAATTGAACAGAACCTATTTCACAATACAACCAAGATCAAAAATATAATCCACAGTTGCACGTGTGAACAGAGCACGCACTACCACACCCTACCACACTAGAGCCCATGTACATGATTTCACGCAGTCCTGTGAAAAACGACGTAACTCTAACATTCAATCTTAATAAATAGCCACAGACTATACGCCATTTCTAAAGTAATCCATGTATAGCTACGCCATTTAGTACAAGATATAGCCACCAGAGGGCCTATTCTAGAAACGTACTTACGAACTAAGAACAGTTCGTAGCCATACTATAAAAATCGCTAAGATTGTCTTAACGATCGTAAGGACGTTTCTAGAATATGCCTCTATGTGTACGTTATGTAGTCTGTAGTACTGCAACGAACGCCGTGATCCCCGAGTAGTTTCCTGTACGTCTTCCACATCACGTGCAGCTAGCACCAAATACCACGTGCAGCTATACTAGCACCAAATACCTCTAAACATCTAGAAGAAGAGCATCAGTTGTGGTATCCTCATTGAAAGCACCAATGTCTATTGTCAACAACTTACTTAAATTAATGTACTTATAAGATCGTGAGGAGTTGCACGGCAGGCAAACCACGCTGATCATATCACAAATCACGAGCAAACAGAAAAGCATAATTCTAATTAAAGTTGTCAATGTCATTTCAGAAGGACATAGACAACGGTTAGGAATGTGTAAAACATCGTATTTTATTACCCTTCGGTTTTCTCAGAAGCAAAAAAGGACCATCGATCTTGATGTAAAGGCGGATCCCGTCTATCCACGTATGTACGTAGCCGAGTGATGAATGCCTACATTACATGCCCTAGCCCTGTGTTTTACACTCGACTCATTTCAGATAATCTCCATAAATGTCTCCCAACTTAGCTTAAAGCGAACTAGAAGCTTGTTTAGTGTTTTCTTTGAAGGCTTAGAAGGTTATGGTGTTTTGTTTTCCCCTTTTTACAAGAGTTGCTATGGAGACTGGACATACTTTATACATGCGTGTGTTTCTGATTTCAGGTTATGTGTCTACGCATGCAGTTTATATGGAAAGCAAGGTGGAACAGGTGCAATGCTAATGTCAAATTTCTATTAGAACCGTGCTATGATTGTGGAAATGTATACAGAATAAGCAACGTACGTACTAGCTAACAGTACTGTTTAGGCCTACACCAGCGCAATCTGCTGACGTTGTATTAGTTTTATCATAAATTTAGTATTTGTCTGAATTTTCGCATAGACAATGCTATGAAGCAATGTTATATCTAGGTCTATTTATGTAATCATGTATTCGGAACTGGGTTCACGTCCACACACCAATCACCTGTGTATCTGGACTTAGGCGGTGGAGTGGGACCCGCTATACTATGTCTGTCTGTCTAGGACCTAGGACACTGGCATTGCTTTATACATTAACCCTCTCCATGCTGAAGGCCACCGGAGCTGCCCTAAAGAACAGTACTAGTATATGTCCCTAATCCATCAGGGAGAGGGTTAATATGCAAATGTAGTTCATAAGAAAGAGTCAATCGATATGTTTAGAATATAGTTTACTACCTACGTTTTTACGCTGACTTAATTATCAGTATTTTACTTGTCCTCGTAAATAACAACCGCCTGTCAAAGTGTAGTTATTTGATTAAACGGATATGTAAATATATAGCCCACTTTCTAAACGTATTATATACTTCATCCGATATGTCAATACAACAACTACATTCGGATATATACACACTATAACATTATACACATAAACACACACGCACACACTTATACACAGTCAAGAGACAAGTTTGAGGATCGGATCATCTGGATCGTGCCTCAGTGTCGGTCTGGATCATGCCTCGGTGTCGGTCTGGATCATGCCTCGGTGTCGGTCTGGATCATTCATCGGTGTAATTCTGGATCATGCCTCGGTGTCGGTCTGGATCATGCCTCGGGGTCGTTCTGGATCATACATCGGTGTCGGTCTGGATCATACCTCGGGGTCGGTCTGGGTCATGCCTCGGGGTCGGTCTGGGTCATGCCTCGGGGTCGGTCTGGATCATACATCGGTGTCGGTCTGGGTCATGCCTCGGTGTCTGTCTGGATCATGCCTCGGGGTCGTTCTGGATCATACATCGGTGTCGGTCTGGGTCATGCCTCGGGGTCGGTCTGGCTCATGCCTCGGGGTCGGTCTGGCTCATGCCTCGGGGTCGGTCTGGCTCATGCCTTGGTGTCGGTCGTTAACCGGAGAGTGGGAGGATCAATTAGGCCAGGAACAGCAATTCATCGAAACTCGAGAAGAGTACTTAAAACAAGGATGTTACAAAAGGTCGTTTATTTCAGAAGACCAATATGAGACATAATAGTTCTACTTCTGAAATGTGAAACTATCAAGAACAATATTAAAGTATGGCATTGCTTCAGATAGGGTACAGAACAATTTGTGCTGAACTAGCAATACCTGACTACAGATAAGGTAACACAACTCTTTAATACAAAGCGATCGTATTGAATTATAGTCGCATTCATTAAATTATATTTAATTATGCAACGTAACACAAAGGAGGCAATTAAGTAGTCTCAGTGACCTATGTACATACTACCACCAGAACTCTGGACGAATCTTCAGAGACTCTTGTATACTAGTGTAGATCAGAGTACTGTTAGTGGAGATAATATATTAGACGTGACATTGTGACTTGTTACATATATATCACTGTACACAAGCTGGACATGCACGTGTTGAACTATCTTCCAATGGCAATTATGACTGTATCTACTTTATACATAATCATATTACGCAGACATACAGTGTATATGTAGGGCGTCGATGACCATACATATACCAGTATTTACAATACATATCGGTTATTAATTATATTATTATTCAATAACCAAAAAGGTGAATAATACTAAATAATTTCCTAGTATCAAGTCTAATACATTGGCCACCGTCAATCTTTCAATCGCTCCGCTATTCAATAGTAATATTTTTCAATAGTAATTCCCTCGGTAAAGATTAATCTAGCCTTCATAAATTGTGTTAAAATCAAAGAAAACAAGTCAATAAAGAAACGGATGTCATTTCTTATTATCTGTTGGTTCACATACACAACGGCTTATAATCTTCTTTTTGTCATTGTCTAAATGATGATTGCGTTTGGAGTCATGACAAATTTCAATCGGCATTGATCGTTTGATCTCCGGTTTGACATATGGAAGCTTCTGAATGTCCGTGGAGCGGACATGGGGGACAGGCACGGCGACAGGGACGACGTCTCTGGGACAGACATTTAATCAGCGGCACAGGAAGCACAGGATCTGGCGGGAGAAACACAGTGGCAGATCTGACTGAGATACGAACTCGATGCTGGCATTTAGCAAATACCTGAGTCACGTCATCATTGAGGTAGTAGGATATAACGTTAGTTTGACAATGCATATTTTATAAGGAAAGGGGGCTTTAAAACAGCAATATCACATTTAGTAAATGACCCTTGTCCAATATCCAGAAAGCCACGAAGAATGGAACCGGAAACACAGTTACTTCTATCCTCACCAGAGATCTCACATCAGTCTCGCGACCGCAGTTTCTTTACCAACTCCTATTTTCTGACACAATATTTAATTATAGTCATTAACGTTTCATTATTTTGAGGTTCAATTAATCTGACATTTCACAAAGTGGATCGTTCATAAAACATGTATAAATTAATTTCAAGCTGAGAGCCGTTGAAGATGTCAACAAGTCGATGTGGTTGAAATAGAAAGAGTACATATTGATCCGTAACACTGGACAGAAATAGAGGACACACATTAGCTGGAGTGGGTGTGGGATAGAACAAGGTTAACTAATTTAACATGTGGGTGAAAACAAGATAATGATAATAAATAGAGACTTATTGTCACTTACAGACATACAACAGATACATGTTTCATATGGTCATATATTAAGTGCAATCGATAACTAAGTGATTTAATTTGGTAATCAAAATGTGTATGCCGTTCCATAACGACAGGAAAAGGGTGAATATAATTTGCAGCGCAATGGTTTTAAATTTCATTTCAGCCATGTTTCGCCTACACTGGGTAAATAGCAATAATTCTCAGCCTGGATGCTTCACCATTTATAACCAGATATAAGTCTTGCTTCTCAGCGCCTCCAGCGACCACAGTGGCCTTTCATAGAGACAGAGGATTCTGTCCAGTACATTGTCACATGGTCAACATTAAGATGGCTAAACAGAAGTGCCCTCGGTCATAGGCCACCCAATGTTCTCGTTAGCTGCGATTCTTTCAATTTCACTTCACACTATGTCGAGAGGTGACAATACATTAACACCTCCGGCGGATCCTGAATCCTTCACGACTACAACAAACACACAGAGATGATTGGCAGGGACTATAGAGCAGGTGATTATTGCATTGGCAGTATTCATACACAGGAATGTATAGTTGGCATGGCGTATATAAATGTATAGGAAATAGTAACTCGTATGTTAAAGATAAACCATGTAGACATTGGTATTCATGTGGTGCATGCATGATAGGAAAGCATGCGGTTGTATCAGCGGTCAGAGCAGAAACGTGAGTAAAATGTCCACACAGAGGATGCAAGTATTCGAAGAGTTAACTATAACCAACCACACACTCGCTGTAGACCACTGGACACCCAGAGCTAAGTCTTGGCCACAATTGGATCAATGTAAAGATAGTCACACACTTAAACATGGAGTACCATTTTCAGTAAATTCAAGGTGAACTGGAACCGCAAAAGGTTTCCTTTATTAATTCATGCATTATAGTCTTAATTATTGCACGGTACATCGCCATGTGCATCTGTATTGCTGCGGTTATTCGCAACGACCATCATATAACATGGAGAGCTGCTTCTCTAAATCAGACAACGACCATCATGTAGGTTGAAGAGATGTAAGATGGTTTGACAGGAATGTGTCATCTGTTCCTCATGTCCACAGCGACACGTGCAATTGACTGGTTTCCGATGGACGTCATGGATTTGGACTTTACCAGTGTAGACCTTTGTCTTGTTGAAGAGTGTGTTCAGACAGACAGGGGCAGACTGCCTTAAGACAGTAAAGATAGACTATGATGAGAGTATGGATCTTGGACACCAGTCTCTGTTGTACTGCAAACCAATGGACACACTTGTGCGAGTCATAGAATAGACACATTTATAGGAATTTCGCGAAACACGAAACACACGAAATGTGTGGAAGATCACAGAACTTTGAATATTGTATCTGAGAACGTATTACTCATGTATTGTCTGTGTTGATTTGCTTTATATCCGACTGGAGCTGGCCAAACCATGTCAAGGTGTGTAGGACAATGCAACATTATTATCCACTGCAGGTAATTAAAGGTTGTAATAAGTAAAGATGTACAATTATGAACTCCAATAACCCAGGCATCCCACACAGCCATGTAGTGAGTTATATTGCTCTGCCGAGGTAGGTGTAGCATAGACTTCCCTGGAAGTCCGTTAATAATGTATTAAGTTGGTAGTGCTTTGTTTTAGCGTACATTCTACTACTACTACTACTACTACTACTACTACTACTACTACTACTACAACTACTACTACTACTACTACTACTGCTGCTGCTGCTACTACTACTACTGCTACTACAACTACTGCTGATGCTACTACTACTACTACAGTACTACTACTAATGCTACTACTACTACTGCCACTACAACAACTTTGTCCAAACTTTGGTCGCATTTCCGGAAGTCATCGATCACACACATTCTAGTTCCGCCGTGCACGGAGTAGGGGTCTCCACAACAAGTCCTACTATGTACTCTTCCTCTCTGTAGCAGGACATTCATTTTAGTAAATAATTCCTAGAATCAATAACCCGGACCGGTCGGAAATCTGATTTCACTCGCTGATGTTCGGTGATGGGACCATTTCAATTATGTCGGGATTTTACTCACGAGAATCTCTTGACGTACTGATAATCTAATTTCTCCATGATATGTAATCCATTGCCTTCACTTACACGTTGAGCGAGGCGATGAGGTGGGGAGCGATGCAATCATACGCTGATCATCGAAGCAAGAACATACCATCATATAAATTATATACTGATGGTAACAGATGATGTAACAACACTATTTACAGATATGAGCAAATTGATATTAACGCTCAAGGATCATGCTGATATCCAACGTATACCATGCACATACGTTCCTAGATATAAGGGGGCAAGACACTATTGGATTGAAGTAGGAAATACAATTTCAAGTCTACGTTTTTTCGTAGTCCAGATTAAAACGTCACCACACGCCAGAATCGTGTTGATCATGTCCCTCCAGCGTCAACTAGTCGTCATTGCGCCGGCGGTATTCTGGAATGACATGCTGGTGGAGATATTCTCACATGGAATCGGTTCCTGGAATACTCCATCATCCTTGCACAGCTTCCATTGCAGTTCTAAGCAGTGATAACCGAGATCTATGTTCTAATGTAGACTCAAATATATCGATGGAAACAATTGTGAGACAGTTAACGTGGCAATGATATATTTATTCCTTGCCACATTAAGCTCAATAATTCGCGCACGTGTGTGTATGTGTATGCATGTGTGTGTGTGTGTGTGTGTGTGTGTGTGTGTGTGTGTGTGTGTGTGTGTGTGTGTGTGTGTGTGTGTGTGTGTGTGCGTGTGTGTGTATGTGTATTCTTAACTACATTTAAAATAGTAACTATTTCCTCTATGTATCATTTCTACGTTTCAGAATCTGTTATCAATTGTTTAAATCATGACTTTGCCGTTTAATGTGCAATTAACCTATTCAGATATATCCTTAGGCGTATTCTATTTTCCGGTCGAGTAGAATGGTAATAAGGTCACGGAGAACATGTGTACTGTATGTGATCTACGTGGCATATATTTTGTGACATCTACAGCCAGCATTCGACATACTGTGTAGTAATGTCCTTAAGAAATGTCTTTCACAAAATATTAAATATTCAAAAGGCGAAAGAGAATACGTGTAGGTGAATATTAAGCTTTCAGACTAGTCGTGCTCTAGACGGTATAGGCCTACACTCAGTGAGTCTAGTGTAGGTAAGGTAGGCACGTCAATCAAGGATACTTGTTTTAATTTCAGATTATTTTTATTTGTACTCGATGGTACTTGGATGGAAGTATTTTAGGATATGGACATTAATATTGTCGCTGTAATATAATGATATGTTTGAGCACTATGGTATGTTAGAGTACTATGTCATGTTTAAGTACTACGATATGTTGGAGTAATTTGGTATGTTCGATATTATGGTATGTTAGAGTACTAAATTATGTTAGGGTACTATGGTATGTTAGAGTACTATGGTATGTTTGAGTACTAGTATTCACAGGTTAACCAATTGACTTATTGTTGTATGTTGTAAACCAATGCAATAACAATTACAGACCAGGGTGTCGTTGCTCAGAACTATTGTAGCGGATTGTAGCCTACAATTATTGTAAGGTCAGCGCTTTTTATTGTGGCGG
>JAVCKZ010070546.1:0-13885 GCA_034780755.1 Lepetodrilus elevatus
CCAAAATATCAGTAGCGCGAACAATACACCGCGCGATCTAGTCATTTTTCCTGATTGCGCGAACATTGCACCGCGCGAAAATAGATGATACTACAGTATATAGTTCTATTTCAAAAGCAAATATTGCAAGATGTTAGAACTTGCAAAAGAAAAAAAATAAGACAGAATAGATTAAATTACAGAAAAGGACTATACTCATTCTGGGAAAGTAAAACTTTGAATACACCTGTAATCAATATTACCATATTTTCTTAAAACGCTCATAGTTTACATGGAGATTTGTGATCAAAACCGAGTTGAGCATGAGTTGTACTGAAAACAGTTTGGTCATCTCGGGGCCTGGCTACCAGTGGCTGTACTTACACAGTGAGGAGGTCACACAGATATCCGTATATATGTACAGCTTCATCATCGTCCTCGGTTACCGGCAGCCAGAAGATGAACCGCGAGATCAGCTCGTCCACGTTCACCTTGGACGCGTTGTACTTGCAGATCTTCGTCACGGCCGATATCGCATTCTCCGTGGCGTTAATATTCGAAGGCGCTTTCGAGTCCGCGTGTTCAATCATTTGCACTAATATTGGTACCGCTTCTGGAAATAGAAAATATAATGTGTTGGCATTATGTTCAGCCGCATAGTATAATTAAAAATTAGCGATAAAACTACAAACTCATACCAGTATTAAAAATTGGTTTGCAATTCTTTCATGTACGGTAATGTTTGCGATATATTTCTAGTGTATGTTACTCGTACATTAAAAGTGTATTAAGAGCCTTTCTTCAAGTGCTAAATAAAATATATTGGCAAATAAAACCAGAATAGTATCCAATTTTTTAAATTATTTTACCAGCCTTCATGTCTCAGTCCTATCATTGAGCATCACAGTTGTCAGACAAAAGGCTCGATGTTATCATCATTGACGATGAAGGCCAGGTATTCCAATTACTTATTCAGAGATTTAGCTAGGGCATTGTTTGCTTTGTCAAACACATTAACGAAACAGCACTTGTCTACAACCGATTGAAAATTCTCAATGCTAAAGTTATCTGGAGGCCCAATGCATCGTTTAATATGTTATTATCATTATGAGGACTAATGCCCCAATAAATCGCAAATAACACCTAGCAAATAATATAATACAAAAATTGGTGATAAAACTAAAAATGGTGTACAACTACAACTGCTAAAACTCAATAAACAGTCTCAACTTCGTACAAGATTAATGCATCTGCCTCGTGAAAAGCACCTGGCTTCACGACACGTACCTGCTAATGCACCCGCGTATATCTCGCCACCATGCTGCGCCATCACACCGAAACCATAGGCCGCAGCTTGCCGGACTTCTGTCGTCTTGTCGGTCAACGAGTCCACCAGACGCCGGAGAAAGAACTCTTGGTATTTGGCCGAACTCTGTATGTTGTTGAAGACAAACAAGAAACATTGAAGATCGAAGTATTTTTTAAATAAAGTATCCTATTGAACTGAACATTTTGGCCTATATACATGAATATCTAGGAAATGTGATAAATTCTGGATGTAATTGTTTTTATTAATTAAGAATCTAACTTGATATTGTTTTTCCCCATGTTTCATCTCGCTATACCTCAGTCCTATCATTAAGCATCACATAGATCAGATCCAAGAGCAATCTATGATAACCATCACTGGCGGAGAGATGAAGCATCAGGATCCGTCTCTGAGATTATAAAACATTTATAGTAAAACTTCATGCTAAACTAAAATGTTTTGTTCATAAATCCTCACATAAATTGAGCCTCTACATGAAATCATACTTAAAACATTTCATAATTTCGGGGCCTTGAATAAACATTCACTGTTTATGCCTCTGCCAGCTGAAAGTCAATATCACAGGTGTTAGTGACATGAGCTATGGCTACTCACGGGCCCGGTGTGTTCGATGACGTCGTCCCACACACACAGCGCCCACTGTCGGTCTGGCCACGGCCGGTCCTCACTCTGGAACATCACACAAACATTAATACATACACCAAACAAACATTAATACCTACACTAAACAAACAAAAATCCAACTGCATCAATGAGAAATTGTCATTGTAGCACGTAAATGCAGTCGATCAGAAAATATATGGAGCACAATTAACAATATTTTGCATATGTTGTTTTTGTAAATCTAGACACTGATCGAGTTATTGTTTTACTTCGCAGTGGGGATCTTTCTCCCATACGTCATGATGGACACAAAGGAAATAATTATGATGCCATTTTCCGAATAATAAATAAAAACTTTAATAAATAAACTTCAGCTTAAGAACAGTTCGTAGCCATACCATAACAATTGTTAAGATTGTTGTACGATCATAAAAACTTTTCGAGAATAGGCTCCCAGGTTCTTCACTATTGAGTGAGGGAGAGTGAATTATTGTTTTACATCACAGCGGGAATCTTTCACCCATACGCGACGATTCTTCAGTTATTGAGAACCAGTGAATGGAAAACAAACCAACAGTTAACAGGAAAATTACAAAAACATGACAGATCTCGCACAAACAGTATTGAATCGTGTGCTATTGTGAAAGGCTTACCAAGAGTTTAACAAAATGTGGCATGATCTGTTCATACACGGGTAGAAAGGCGTCTTTATGAGTGGCGAAGAAGGAATGAAGAATATCGGAAATCTTGCTCAGTATATACACATCTTCATCATCCTGAAACAATGGTAAACAACAGTGAGTATTTCAAAAGATTAGTCTTATCGACAAGAAAATGTTCATGCATTTTGAGTTTTTATTAAACACTAAATATTGTCCCACAATATTCTCACCTCGTCTAATAAAGTTTCTTCTAATTGTTCATCATAATCTTCATCTTTTCTTTTTTCTGGAATAGAAACAAACGATAGTAACAACATCAACTTTTTATTCATTTCATGATTAGTGGCATAGTTCTTTGAATTAAAAAGTTCTTTGAAGTAAAAAGTCAAAGGTGACAAATATTTAATCACCTGGGGCCGAGATTACGAAACTTTCTGAGTACGATTTCATACTTAACTCAGAATGTTGTTCATAAAACGTCATGTGACGTCATAATCAGAGCACAAAAACGTACTCCTGTGAGTAGGGCTATGACGTCACATGAAGTTTTATGAACATGGCCTTGAGTAGAGTACTGAGTAGAGTATGGAAAACGTTTTGTAATCTCGGGGCCATGTCACATCAAAAACAGTTAAATATCCTGGACCCATGGATTACGAAAAATTTTTTGTGTACAATTTCAAGCTCATCTCAAATATTTTTCACTTGTCTCGTCTCACCTTGTCGTTCGTCTTGTCTGGCCGAGTGATCCTTCAACAACTTGTCCAAGGACTGCACCATCTGCTGCATGTATTCGTTGGTAAGACAGCCTTTACCTAATTTCTCTACACACTGAAAGTGGAAAAACAAGTCAAATGATTTGTTGTGCAAGTTTCCTTTGGATAGCAACAGAAATGACATTGTTCTACATCCCGATAAAAGTAATTTTACTGTTTTTTTTATTTGGATATTAGAGTGCCATTCATTGATGGCATTAGTGTCTTTCGTCACTGCGAGAATATTTCACCCATCAGAGTTGGAACTTAACTTTAAAACGTACTCGACCAAATAATGATAAAATAACAAAACATGTAATTTCTACTCGCCCGTAGGATACCTTTAACATTAAATAAATGGATCGGGCCGCTGGGCAAGTGGGAACTTCTAACCGTGTTCACCCATACACGAGTACCTTTACGTGATTAATTCTTAATTATTGCAGCTGTAACTGTTTATTCAGCTATTGAAGAAGCATTATTCTCAGGAATCTGCATTTATTATAATAAAAGGTTTTGCGTTAATGCTACGTTTGAATAAGCCTCAGTCCTATCATTCAGCTTCATATATGTCAGAATATTAGGCTCTATGATAATCATCATTGGCTTGTTGATTTCTCCCTGTAGCCAACTGTGCACACATTTCTCTCACCTTTGCTAACGAGTTGAGATGTTCAGGTAAGACGGACTGCTCGGGTTCTATCTCGATGGCCTTGAGCAGACTGGGACAGATGAAGTCCCACATCTGTGCGAGGTACTCCGGCCCGCGGATACTGGCGCAGCCAATCAGATACGGCAGACTCTCCGACGCCGCGATCCGAACATCTGTCAGGATAAGGAATCTCAACAAAACGTGGTGTGTCCGCAACAGAGGCGTGACAACAGACAATTTTACCAGAAAATAAATCCCCAAGCCACCTCCGGAGCAAATAAATCAACCCCAGGATAAAATAATCAGTGCGTTACAGCGGAAAATTGCTATGCATGTTAACCTTCTCCCTGCTGGATGCACGATAGAACAAGAACGACAATTGAGCAAGCAATCTATTGCTTTACACCACAGCAAGAATCAAACAGCGATGGCAATTAATCCAAACGCAGGCTAACAACCTTGCATATATATTGTCCTTCAGCCTCAGGCCTATCATTACACATCAAGAAATCAGAATATTTTGCTCTATGTGTATTCATCATTGGCTGAAAGATCAATACTTGAAATGTTTCAAAGTATGGAGAAAAAAAGGTTCAAACCGATATCTATAATTCAACGTTACCTAGCAAAAACAGCTACCCTGCCAAGTAGCGAGCTGGGCTCCCTGGACTGGATTTGAATCCCGGGCCTTTGGCTCTAAAGATCAAACATTCTACCATTTCGCTACCACCCAACCCCTACATATGCCCGATAAAGCCGCCAGTGATCAATAGCATAACATTGCATCAAGAACCAAATAGCAACAATCAATCCAAAATAAGGTTAGCGATCTCGCATGAATATATTTTATCTTTCAGCCTCAGGCCTATCATTAAACATCAAGAACTCAGAATATATTGCTCTATGTGTATTCATCATTGGCTGAAAGATCAATATATCAAATGTTTCAAAATATGAAACGACCCAAAAAAGGTTCTGTTGTGCTCAAATTGAAACGGATATCTATAATTAAATGTTACCTAGCAAAAACAGCTATCCTGCCAAATAGCGAGTGTTGTATACTTGCAATATCTAAAGTTTTAAATTGGGTTTTAGAGCTGCCTTCAAGATTCTTTCACTAAATCACAGTTTGTCAGTTTAGGGCAGGGAGAAACATGCAACATCCATAATGCTGAACGCTGAAGCAAACATTTGAGCACTGGCTGGTACTGACAGACCAAGGATGACAACTGCATTGCCAAGAGCATGATCGCATCAGAAAGCTAACTTCCGTGAACTTTGATTTGAACCTGCAGCCTTTGGCTCTAAAGTCCAAACATTCCACCATTGCGCTAACAAAGAATCAGATGCCTAATTATAGAGCCAATGATCGATAGCAATAACATCGCAGCAAGAACCAAACAGCAACAATCAATCCAAAATAAGGTTTGCAACCTCACATGAATATATTTTATCTTTCAGCCTCAGGCCTATCATTACACATCAAGAATTCAGAATATATTGCTCTATGTGTATTCATCATTGGCTGAAAGATCAATATATCAAATGTTTCAAAATATGAAACCCCAAAAAGGTTCTGTTGTGTGCTCAAATTCAAACCGATACCTATAATTCAATGCTACCCTGCAAAAAGCGAGTTGTTGTGTCTACAAGCAATATATAATATGGGGTTTTTAAAAAACTTTTATTATAAAATTGGGTTTTAGAAATGTCTTCAAAATAATTTCACTTATATCACAGCATGTCAGTTTAGGGCAGGAACAAACCTGCAACATCCATAGCACTGAATGTTGCAGTAAACTTTCGAGCACTGACTGGTACTGACAAACCAAGGATGCTAACTGCATTACCATGGTACAGACATGATCATGATCGAATCAGAAAGGCAATTTTAGTGAACTTTGATGCCGAGTTCCCTGGGATGGATTTAAACCCCGGGCTTCTGGCTCTAAAGTCAAAACGTTCAATCATTGTGATGCCACAACAGAAGCCCCGATAGTCAGTGATCGATGGCATAACATCGCAGCAAGAACCAACCAGCAACAATCAATCCAAAATAAGAATATATTGTCCTTCAGCCTCAGGCCTATCATTAAACATCAAGAACTCAGAATATATTGCTCTATGTGTATTCATCATTGGCTGAAAGATCAATACATCAAATGTTTCAGGAAATGAGACCAAAAAAAACCCCAGGTTTCGTAATGCAACGTTACCTACGAAAAGCTGCTACCTTGTAAAAAGAAAGTGCTGTGATGTCTACGAGCAATTTCAAACTAATTAATGTTTTGGCTATGGTAGCTTCAACAAGATTTGATAGTGCGAGTGAGTGACATAACAGGAATCTTTCACCAATACGTGACAAAGTGAATGATCATGGAGTTTAAGATCACTGCGGAAATCTTTCCCCATTTGCAAAGGAAGACTCGATAGAGAGAAAGCAAAATCGAAATATCCTTCCTAATATGGCGTCACCTTCAGGCTAGCAGGAGGTATGTACAGCAAGGTAAAGGATACCATCGTGGAAGTAGAACTTCAGGAGGGGCACCAGGGTCTTGACGACCTCCTCTGTGTACGGAGCGAATGCCTCATGCAGCTCGCGGGCATAGCACACCAACATCTGACACGCCGTTGCCTTCTCCTCCAGACCGGCCGTCCGGATCCCGAAACTTTGCTGTAAATGGAGATGGTGTAAACATGAACGTCTGTTGGAATGACACAAATACAAAACTGACAAGACCAAGGATGTTAACTGCATTGCCACTCTACAGACAGTGCATCTATCAATATCACGTCAGAACATTGATGCCGGGCCCCGGGTGGCGGGATTTGAACCTGGAAACATTGGCTCCAAGTCAAACGTTCTACAACTGCACTACGACCTATAACCTCACCTGGTCTCCGAGCGTGACAAACTGCCAGTCAGCATCGTTCTCCATGGACTTCATGTCTTCACCTTAAATCACAAAGAAATCTTGTAGAAAATCTGCTGGATTCCAGTGATACAGAGCATTTCTCGAAGAATTTCCACATCCTTTTACATAAGAGCTCCAAACATTGGACATATAATTAAATACACCAGCTTATGTTGACTTTATTACCATGCATAATTTTAATGTCCCATATTACTATTATAACGATGATAGCGCTACAAGAGTTGCAACTCGTATACATTAATATGAAGCTACGATTCTCGTAGCGCTATGATCTTTCTATGGAAATGAGATTATGGACATGTATTTTTGAAGATATATTTTTTCACAAAACATTTCTTAGCTTGGAAGCTTTGAGAATACGGGCCCAGGTGCCTGTAAACCTCTCCCTGTTCTTTAGGGTATCTCCAGTTGCCTTCAGCACAGAAAGAGTTAACACTTACTATCTACCACGGCCACTTCTGGTTTGAGGGAGGCGGCCTTCAGCACAGGGCCCATCACGAGTGGCAGATACTGCTGGAAGTCAGTGCCGAGGATCTTGCACATCCGCGCCCACGCCGAGATCATGTACGAGATCTGCACGAGGTCAGAAATATATTAGGATATCGGAAAATTACAATATTGTATATAAATGTCAGGTTATTTTTATTGAATGAATGATTGATTATGGATTGTTTTTTTATTTATTGAATCAATTACTTTACTTTATGTCACAGCAGGAATATTTCACCCATATGCGACGACTGTATTATAATGACGATCCCTTTATAGATGACATAACTACACTACATTATTTTTATTATTATTTAGAACAAATGTTTATGGGGAGCGTTTAATTGTCACAATTGGAATATTTCACCTATGCAACGAAAATGTTTACGGATACTTTCATTAAATTGTTAAACCTGCATAGTATGATCAAAGGGCAGACAACTACCTGTGGGTCATCGTCTGACATCTCCGACTGATCCGTCTGTGTCTTCAGCAACAGCTGCATCACATCATTACAGTCTTGCATAAACTGAAACAGCAGTAATTCGATTGGTTAAAAACGTTAGAACATTTTAATGTATGCAAAATTTCATATCAAATTCATTTTGTTCATAAATATTTGAAGGGAATTTTTGTGGGAGTAATTTGTGGTTTAACATTATTTTCCATGGTACTTCAGGGACTGGTGATGTGACTGGTGATGTGACTGGTGATGCGTCTAGTCGTACCTTTTCTCTGCCCACAGCTAGACCAATCAAACTGATGCATTCGATCGTCTTGCCTCTTAGCAACCTTAGCTCTGTCGTCGTGGCATTCTGAACAATATACTTCAAACACGGCATAAACCTAGATAGAATAAAAACGCAACATTGCTGTACACAAAATAACAAATATACAATTCTCTAACAAATAGTTAGCTATAAAAATAACAAGTAACAGTTATAAAAGTCTGGAGGGCTATAGTATTACCCTTATGTGGAAAAACATTCTCAAAAGCCTAGGGAGTATATAAAAATTAGAGAATAATATCCAGATAAAAATGTTAATGCAGCTACTGCATTCAACTTCCAAAAAATTAATTAAGCCTCGTAATTAAACTTACCTATCATAATACTGTAGAAACTTCTCTTCTGCCGTATCAGCAACAGAAGCTAGCGTTGTGACAACTTGTTCCAGAACAAGTTTCGTACCCTTTTCTTGCAACTAAAACAACATGAAACACATCTTTACTCTCAGGAACTTTCAATTGATAAACAATGCTTGCAATGGAAACGGCTAGCGTGAACAGGAACCATTACAACACATATGTTTTGGTCGTATACCAGCCAGGTTGGACGACATTATTTTTACAACCTACTGCCTGGGTAATTAGTCGTCAACACACATCGTCGTCTCACCTCTTTCAGCTTGCTGTTGAGCACGACCTCCAGCTTGGCGATGATGACGTCCAGGTACGTGACGAGGATGGCCTTGGGACAGTCCTCGCTGAAGTTGACGAAGGCCGCCGCTCCGTGCGCCTGCACACGTGGGTTGGCCTCGTCGTCCATGACAACCAGCAGCTCAGACACAATCTGAAACAACGTCGTACACTCTTATCAATGTTTTCGTTTTAAACATCTCGGCCCAGGACGATACAAGTGCAGGGCTCTAGACTAACATATGCCCAGCGTACAGGGGCAAGTTAAATTGCACTGCGGGCAACCTACTTTTTAACACTTTGCACCTTTGCTACTTGCCCCGACCTGCTCTGCGGGCAAGTAACTCAGAATGTTAGTCTAGAGCCCTGCAAGTGAGTGAAGGTATTGTTTTACGTTACAGCGGGAATGATGCATAACATAAGAATACATTATTTAAGCCACATTCAAGTTTTAATTATCATTAAAAAATCCACACAAAATCTAATAGATATGCAGGAAAAGCTGACAATTGAGGGCAGGTCTTGTCCGAGTGGACGTAGAAATCTGAATAGGAATACATACCCGCTCATGATACTTCTTCTGAAAGGTGGGCCCAAAGTCTGTACACAACTGTCCAATAGCATTGCACGCTGCATACCGGACACGCGGGTGCTGAAATAAAAAAAAGTAGTCATGACATGAATACTTCCCTTGGGCCTATTACGAGCAGGTTTATTTTGGAACTAATTTGGAACAAGCTTAATTGTATGTTGTAAGTTTCAAAAAATAATTAAATTCATAAATACAAAATAACTTTAAATAAAAAACTCACGGGGTCCTTGGTGAGTGGCATGGTGGCTTCCACAATGTTTGCTAGCATGTTCTCCATCTGCAGATGACAGCCCTCCGCACATGCCGAGATCGCCATTAGTGCTGCGTGCCGATATCGCCAGTCTTCTGCAATTACACATAGCAGTGTACACACATTTGCCTACCGACAAGAGTACCATCATCCAATGAGAGCGAGCGAGTGAATTATTGTTTTACATCACAGCGCGAATCTGTCACCCATAGGCGTCGACTCGTCCAATGCTAATCTCGTCCAATAATAAATCATACGCTCGCACACAGGAGCCAAACATTGCGAGAAGATATGGAGGTCATCGTACCGTGGATTAGCATCTGCGAGATGTTGGTGATGATGTGGGGCAGCATCGTCTTGCCACCCAGAGCACACGCCAGTCGGTCCAGGGCACTCTCCCCAGCAATGGCATTACTGCAACATTGGAACATCTCAACTGATCAACTACCAGAACTACTTGGGTCCGTATGCACAAACGTAGTTCAACCAGTTTAGGCTAAACTAGGTTTAAGCGACGAGTTATACAACTGTTGGTATGTATCATTCAGTTTTGTATATAATGGAAATAATTTGTTATTAAATGTTCGGTTTCAAGACAAACAATGCTACCAGAAGGTAGACATCGTATAGAATTGCCCTAAAGTCAGTTTTGTCTTCCTCCTTTACTTACACTGGTGTCACAATGTACACAAGTGCCTTTGTAGGAGGGTCAAGTGATAAGAATTCAACAGTGCATAAATGATTGAATTAGTACGTTCATACATAGCCAACTTGACTTGTATTTTGTCATATTTGTGTAATATTTGTTTTCTTTTTGTACGTTATTTGTCTTCTCTTTTTCCTCACCTATCTGAGTCATCTTCATCATCAGCCATGTCTTGAAGTGCCCAACCAGGATCTTCTTCCAAATCCACCATCAGGGCCAGCACCTGGGGAACTATAAACACAACATGGATATTAATAACCAATACTACCACCCAATATATGGACATTTTTCATACATAAATGAACACATTCCAATTAGTTCTGCTGTCCAGAAATGTTAACTTGTCCAAACAGCTTGGAACTATTATAATTAGTTTCCCGGTCAGAACATAAAACTGGTACAAAACAAGGACAACAGAACAGACAGCAAAGCTCACCCAATTGTGGAATAAACTTTCCAAACTTCCTGACCATAGCTGGCGCCGTCTCGGACAATGTCGTGATGACCTCCAGACCCAACTGTCTCCAGGAATCCATGAAAGTGGCATCGGACATCACCTGAAACAATATTATCGGGAAAATAAATCTTGAATCTTTAGCCTACATCCTACTCTCTCAAGAAGGTAAATAATAAGTAAAAATAATAGGTAAAAAGTATTGTTTACAAAAGATAAGATTAACCTGGCAAAAGTCAAATCTTCAATTATGAAATAATTAACATGGTGAAACAAGGCAGCTCTACAAACATTTACCAGGCATTCTAGCAGAAAATAACAATATTCCCATAATTCATAAAATTTCAATGTGTCAACAATGGATAAAAAGTAGGTTTTTTAAATTATAGATTAATAAACAAATCCTATAGAATTGAATATAAAATTAATTGTACTGGTTTTAAACATTACCTTGAGAGCAAGGCCAATGATGGGCTCCAGTTGTGGACGCAGGTATTTCGGGACGCTCTCCGCCATTTCAATGAGACACTTCAACAGCGAGTCGTCATCTTGCTGATTCACACTCTCGAGAATTGTCTAGAGAAAATACAGCAATATCAGTATTAATCAATATTTTCCATAATATTGTTAATGTATTTTTCACTATCTTATAGCTTGCAAATTCTCTCGTGAAGATGACTTGAAGTATTACGACACATTCCGTGCACCACGATCAAGGTGATAACAAGAATATTACCTGTACGATTCCGGGCAACAAGTCACGGAAGTGATTAAGGAGATGTTGTTCCTTTTCGTTGGCATTGAGAAATGCTGTCGTGGCCTTGACCGCCTCAAATCTAACCTGAAAGAATCCATTGGAATTAAGTTAGTATTCTGAAAATATTTTACTGAATGATACAATGACAATGACCAAATGACAATGACCATCTATGATTTATCACTTAACTTTTATATAGAATTTAAACAAAAAACAAATGGTGTGTACAACCAAAGATCTTTATGTTTATGCATTTAATTAAAACCGGGGCTCAAGTTGACCAGAGATGCTCTCAAAAGTGGTATCTGTGCCTAATCCAGCAGGGAGAGGGTTAATGGACAAACTTTAAAGCGTCGATTCCTTACCGGTTGACTGTCTTGGTCTTGTAGACTCTGTCCCAACATCTGCTTGATGACGTCAATGTAGTGATTCTGCTGGTTCCCGAACACCCCCGGAACAATGCTGCATGTAATAAAGGAAGGTTCTGTAGCACACTTGGTTACAATCTTCAGCATTAAAGCTGTATTCTCTTCAAACTTGGAATATTAAAATTAGTATTAAAACTTGGAATATGTATATATATATTCATTTTTAAATACGAAATAGAATTGTAAAATTCTGAGAAAGTGAAAAATACAGTTACATTAATGCAAGAATTGTGATGTGTAAAATTCCTACACGAGGAAATGTGAAATCTGAATGCTAAGACTCACGTAAATATATGCAAGGCACTCTCCTTCAGACCTGGATCTTGCGAGTTGGCACATTCGAAGAGAAACTTGAGGAAGTCTGTCCACTGCATATTGTTGTCTTCGTCTGCAGGTAAGTACAAAATTAATACTCCAATATCAAGTTCACTTTACGATTAAACCGTACACAGTTGTATAAATCAAAATCATTTAATTATTTTGTAACATGCCCTGAACCTGTATAATGTATCCTCACCAATCATGTTCCGCGCCAACTCGGCCAGAGCATCGCAGACTTTTTTCCTGACAGGGGGAGTTAACTCTTCTTGTACTGCCAGCATCATTTCTTTCTTGATGGCATTTTTGAGTTCCTCTGAAACTTGAGGCCAGAATTCCTCAAAGTTTGACGTAAATAGACGTCGCAGGAGAACATTTGCAAGACTCCTATTCTGTAATGTAGACATTTCAAAACATGGTTTATTTGTCATAGTGGCAGAGATATGTTTAAACATTTTTTACAATAATAAGTTATTTTGTTTTACATTGAGCAACAGCGGAAAATCCCATTGTCTTGCCACACGCGGTGCTGTGTGACATGTTGGGCGACATCACATGCAAGGTCTCAATTCAGTTCCATTCAGAATCAGAACAAAATGTCTCATATAAACAATCCTTCATTGACTCTGTATTTACCTCGATCGCTGTATCTGCATTTCTGATAGTGCGGATGAGGAACTCCAGACGATTAGGGATTGGGATCAGATCGTAAGCTTGCTGAAATGAGAGTTAGAAATACAGTGCAGAGTTCCAGCTAGGCTGCTCACATGTGCTTAACATTAAGGCGAGAAATATCCCAGATACTCTTTTAATAATTAGGGCGAAATTTGCCTGGTAGCTTGCAAATAAAGCAATCTAGCCAACGGAAGTACCATAAATGGGGCACACCAAAGCTAGAAATGCCATGATAAGATTAATCTACTATCGGTAGCATAAGAAAATTAATGACACGTACAATGTCAATTCTTAAAATACGATTTTAATATTAATAAGGAGTAGCCGAGTTTCTTTTGCCTAACCCGGCTAGGTTTGACGTGCAACACTTTGGCTGGTTCGATTATGTCACGTAATGACAAATGTGCAAATAAAACGACTCAGCAGACTTCCCTCTAGCCGAAATTTGCCAGTCACCAGATACCTGCAAAAGTCGGGCTAGTAGACTAGAGTGATTTATTTTACTTTTTACGTTGCAGCGGGAATATCTCACCCATAGGCCAAGGCTAGAAACGAGATAAATTTGTAAAAATATTCGCAAAGGTGGAGGACAGGGGCCAAAATATTGATTCTAAAACTAGAAGTCTCAATCTGTACAAAAATAGACTGGAAATCTACAAATTTGTTTATAAGTTTTATTAAGTACTGTTTAATAAATTCACTTTCGTAAGACAACAGTATGTGGTTTATTTTAGCTGTGGGTAAGTAACTCAGCGTCTAACAGACTGTGCATGCACGGCGAGAATCCTCTTCCGAATGACCACATGTAGTCCAGTCGTCCTAGCTCAAATTAGGGTCTTACCGGGAAAAAATTGTTACCAAAGCATATTTGGTATCGGAGGA
>JAVCKZ010070557.1:0-13884 GCA_034780755.1 Lepetodrilus elevatus
CCCCCCCCCCCCCCCCCCCCCCCCCCCCAACAGACCATCAAGCAAGTCACTGGACAAGACATTACCATTTTATTTCAGAATTGCAGGCCTCGTAACGCAGAGTTTACATATATAATTTAACAAATGAGGACGTGCGTGCTAGAGTTTAGATTCTGATACAAGTTGATGTATGTATATACCTAACTCTTCCTTGTGTGTTATAGAGCAGGCTAAGAATTAATAGCACTAACTCTCAGATACTAGTACTTCAGATTCGTGTGATTGTCTGATGTTTCCATGCATAGTGTCAGCTGTCATGATGACCGATTTAAGCCATCCACCCATTTCATTCGTCTGTCATGACTGGTAGCTTTTGTCGCTTCTGGAGGGAGTCTGTCTTTACTCAGATTATTGTTGTTGAAGTAGTTTCCAGTCACTTAATTTGCCTATCCAGTTGGGAAGATTGTTCTTTGAATTTGGGTTTAGATCCGCTTTCAATATTATTTTACTTATATCAAGGAGGAAACCCGCAACATCCGTAGCGGTAAATGTTGGTAAGGTAGAGTGTACTTCTATATATATAGTATCTAGGCTGTGCAGTGTGTGCAGTACATGTGATGATGTGTCGTATAAATACATGTACTCGTGTTTAAAATAACAATAATAATAATAACATGCTTGGAAGAAAACATTAGAGTTGGGAATAACTATACAACTCCGCGTTGCCATTGAGCATCCGACATAATAAATAACTGTTGTCAGCCTTATAAATAACTGTTATCCTAAATATATTGAGGTCAGAAACATCAATACACCAAGAGAGCCAAGTGGATGACATGAACAATTGGTGTGAACACGTAGCGTGAACAATTGACATGAATACTGGAAACGAAGCATAAACTATTACAACATTATCGCTCCTCTTCTCGACGAGTATTTACACTGGAATAGATAAGCAACGGTCTACCATATAGAAAAATTGATGGGATTATTATTATTATATTTCGCCTCAACGTTTTAGTCATGTTTTTTACTGACTCAATGAGTCTAAAACAATGTTGATTGATTTGTATCGACAGCCCATAATACGATGCGTACTTTGGAATTACAGAAAATGATTAGGCCACTGTCATGGTATATGTTCGACAGTTTATTATTAGAATGTGGTAACGTCATATTCTGGTCTCTGCCGCTTGTTATCCGCGGACGTTTCCCCTGAGGTGGGATATCTACGCGCTGTTTTATGAGATGTCTACTTGGAACCTTCTAATTACGAAAATAGCTGAACATCTTATAGGTTATATGAACAAGTGCGGTAGTTCTCTTATTGAAATAGTATTCATAAGCAAAGCCACAAATAGTTCACTTACGTTCAGTTGCTTTGACAGACTTGATCTACGTATTTGGCATTATGTCGTAATTTTATATGCCAATATTACTATTCCAACTTACATACATCCTTTGTTATGATATATTCACTTAATACCCATAATGGTCTCAACTGTCAGCGTGGATAAACTTCAGCGGATAATCAATAACATAAGATGGCCACAACTAACCGCAGAGGAATACGCTAAGTCTCATGCAGATATTTTTATAGAGAATGTATCCTACTTAAACCAAAATATATATGTAAAATGGCTTTTTCCTCCTCTAATTAAGCCTGGAGCTGATCATAAATGCGTGGGTACATGGAAATGAGATCCACATTGAAGTGTTTTGCTGGATCCGGACGTGCATTGTGATATGTTACGGTATGTTGCAATGTATTGCAATCCCGCCAAGTATAGTAGGTCAGACTAGTTCTTCTGGAGCTTTCCTAAAACATACAACTTCGTCTGTACTACATCCACGTCGTACAGGTTGAGTATGTAATTAACATTCAGACAACACTACTTCGAATCCCATGTCATGATCATCATTTCAGAAAGGACCACTGTGGTTGAATTGCTCCACCGATGATTACTATCTCTATGGCTTCTATTTAACAAATATAGGTCTATGCGTCATATCTGGTCAGCGTGTAAAATTTGATATAACAAGCATTTTGTTACGGCGTCATATTAACCAAAGAGGTTTCACATATATTCTTGAGTAAAATCTCAGCTGGATTTCAGTTTTTACTCAAGTTACAAGTCAACTAGGGTGAGTTGAATAAAATGTGTTATGGACTTGGCATTCATGTTACTCGTAAATAGATACATGTACTCTCAACCGTTTCATATCAATAAAAGTTAATAGCAAAGTACGGGACTTAATTGTTTCTGTCGATAAGCACAGATATAATAAATAGTAACCAAAGACACAGAGGCGGCGTGAATTGTAATCCTCGACATTATAGGAGAAACGTTAATGCATATATATGTTTCCATGTCATGCTTTCGAAAGGTTAAATCCTCTTCAACTGTTCCGTGGTTTCCTGGAAATGCTCTGACATCAAAATACAAAATGTAATAGAACTGTCTGTTCTTGTCGGTGTAATGCAGAATTTCTGTGTGACATTATCTCAGCATTCGTTTATTATAGCGTATGAATATTAATATTCTCCCACATGTAGTCTTTGCTAAAATAATATGCTAATGCAGTGGTATGTTATCTCTAAAGTCAGGAATAAACAAGGTTATATGATAAATAATTTAATTGAACTGAAAACAACCCAGAATATTAACGCACAACAATTTTACCCAAATCTTTACAGTGTTACACACGGTTATCAATTGTACTGAAGAGGTGGAGAAAACAAGTAGATGTCTGTACTCTGTATTCACTTAGTTAGGATCTATGATTAGGATCTATAGTTAGGATCTATAGTTAACACGTGTGTACAGCTCATGATCATCAGAATAAGTTAGTCAGCCACAACTTCGTCCTACTATTGTAAGTTTTTGTTATCGTCGAAAGCTCCCACTCCTTCGAGATTCTCAGTCATGGTATAAAGGTTACTCCCAAATCAGTATGTTTTACTTCCGGTGAGGTATTACATGGATGAGAGAGACACTGATGATAGACGAACAGAATGAGGAGGTTTAGAATAGTCAAGGAATGATGGGAAGCCGCGCATGCGAATATCACAGTGGAGTTTACTCTTCAGACGTAGCTCGCTTTTCGCCATTAAAGGTGCTCTTCCAGTCTTGTAATCCGTTCGTGAAGAACCTCTGGAAGTTTCCGAATCTGTCCGGAAATCCGGATAACTGCCTTTTCCCGCGTTGTGAATTATACATGCTGCCCCAGTCGAGGAATCTGCCCATCTCCTGTGGGTGATTTCCGAACGCCGCTTCGCTCCCTCCCAGACCTCGTTTAACCAACCACTCGTACCACTTCTGGTAGCGTTCATCGTTGTGGGCGCCGCTTCCGAATGACTGCGAGCCTTTATCCATCCCCATCCCGGAAACACAAACACAGAGCGCCAGCGTAGCCAGGACCGTCATAGATAGCCAAGACTTCTCCATTGTAGGGCTGAAACACAACAACAAAAACAGTCAAAATGTGCCTTTTCTTTTTAAATTTGGATTCAACTATGAATACTATTGCACATTGTAAATACAATTTGATTAATAACAGGACGTTCAATCGTTCAATCTAGCAATATTGCATTTACATTGCTTAAAGCTCAGTATCCCTCGTGTTAGTGTCTATACTAGGGAGGTCGGAGTATTCCGCATTTTTGTATCACCCTATTCTGCACCATGTTAAATTTTTCGTTTGTATAATCCATATTACGCACTAAGTCTATACCACTAGTATGTCATAGCGTCGTGGCACTGTCTAGTGTATGATTGTCAGCGCATGGAGTCTAGTGTTGACGGTCAGGATTGCCCCGGGAATGTAGATAGAGTCTGCTGTATCAGCTACGCTGGACGTGGACGTTAACCTCTACTGAACCAGTAGCCTATTATGTTAGTAGAAGGATCTTAGTGTGTCGTAATATGACTATGTTCCCAACAGATGGTTTTAGTACAGTTTGATTACTGCCAGATTCCAAGATTCAATTACAAACCTTTATCAATTCGAATTTAACATTGCTTTGAAGAGAGTAATTGCATTAATAATATAGATGACGTACACGATTCATGACGTACAAGATTCAAATGCCCTTACTAAATATCTATTGAAGTAGATAATTATGGCTTATAACAAAATTCCAATCAGTATTTACATAGCCAGAAAATTGCAATTAGTGCGGAAATAGCTCAGGTAAACATCCTTGTCTTTGTGGAGATAGCAATAGCTACATGTAGAGAGATTCTGACAAATGAATGAGAGTGGATGTATACGTAGTATATATTATTAACAACCATTACTTAGTATACAATATATACTATCTTAGCACTCCTCATTACTGTATGCAGTTACCCAGTAGCGTGATATATCCCATATCAACATAACATGCATAGGGTACATACACGTGTTCCAAGGACAAAATAAAACAACAACTTTAATTCCAATAACAGTTTCTAAAACAAATAGCATACACAATGTTCTTTGATTGCAGAGAGAAATTGTGAGCCACCGTTTTTAATATCCTTAGTACATGAATGAATTAACTCCGACATACCGGAACAAGTCCATACAGGTTCCCCTCTATTAGTCTCGACAGTACGTATATGCTTCAATATTATTTCATTATTCTAACGAAGAAAATACAAAGCACGTTAACTATACTATCAATTATTCATGAACAATATACTATATAGTGCCTACAATGTAATAACCATAGTTGTCACCTGATGATATTCACGAGTGTATAGTAATAGTGATTTAGGTACGAGCTGTCCACTGAAACATATAGGAGCGACTTTGACATTAATAATACTCTCGGCAACCCAGCCCCTATATAATCATGGGATAGCATACAGATCCAGCATAACAATCATTCATATGGAAAGGAAACACTTTGCTACCGTGATGTGGTACAATTGCTATGTTCTAGAGACTCCGACATTGACATCCGTTGTTGATGTTACTGTAGTCCGCCACTCCGTGATGATATTTATCATTATTACAAATTGACACTGCAATTGATATGGGCAATTTAGAAGCCATATCCTGACACATGTCAATGACACAACTTTACGTTTTATTAACTGATTATTGAGTTACGATTTGTTAAGTGTGCGTTTCATTGCACGTCAGAGTTCGATAGTGTCACTTGAAAACTATGACGTAGACACAAATAAATTGCTGCATTTAACATACTACAGATTTCCATTCCATGCATATCAACTTGAGTAGAGGTTGAGGAACATTTTCAAGAATGATATATTTAAACATAGTATTGTACAATTAATAAGCTAGCTGATTCCACGTTTGACAATGTACCATACACACTATTTATTGTATCAAATAGAGTTATGTTACCAATAATGTCAACGTCATTGAATAACATATGTTACTTTTACAATCTACGGTGTAACATCGGAAATGGAAATGCACTGTATATGTACAGTTATTTAGGTATTTGAATGCATGACTGATATGCATATTATCTGATGCCATAACTATTGACTCGTATCGACTTAGCTATGTAACTACTAATTTAGTTATAAGATGACGTCAATGGTAACGGCAAAGTTATCAAAATATCGTAATCACAAGTTAATATGGTATTTAAGTCGGAACATATTGGGCATGCGGACTGTACTGCAGTAGAGAAACTGATGTAAACCTCCCACGTCATAAACGATCTAGTATAGGATCTGGAAAAAGAAGCTGGACAAAGAAACGGGCAGATATAATTGTAAACCTACAGTTGCTTTCGATTCGTCGATTTCGTAATGTTTGTAAAAACGACGTGGAAGACGAACAACACTTCGAAATTGACTGAACCTTCTACACTTTATATCCGTTGCAATTAAATGGCAAATATATTTAATGTAAATAGCAGCATCGACCTGTCAACTTTACTTACGAATCATTACACTATTTCACACTTTGGAAGAATGCGTTTTTAATGTTCACTCGTAAGAAACATATACTAGTACGTGTTTCATCGACCTAATCAGGCCTTGTTTGATGCACAGAACCTGGATGTATGTTTACTGTATCACAACAGTAACACTTTAATAAACAATTAATCACAGTATTGTATCCACCACAGGTCGTGCAGCATAGAGGTAACAAGAAGCATTCAGTGTTACCAAGTATGCCTAGTTTAACATTACTAAATCAGCAAACCTTTGTCCAAGTCCAGGCAAGGCATTGGTATTAATAGTGTCATTGTCAGTATGAAACTATCTTCCTATTATATATCATATGCTAATGTCATCTTAAGAAAATTGTCACTTTATATACAATAAATATGACGATGTAAATATCATAATTAATAATGTCTCTGTCATTAATTGTGCCACATACTGAGTCTCCAATACCCTAATGGGTTTTGATTTGACAATTTATTGTCTTACACTAAATGTTCCCCGTTGAGAAATCTTCTTCAGGTCTAAAATAGCTTAGAAACAATTAAAATGGCTGAATCCAGATAAGGTAGCACCTGCTTACAGTTCGTTGGTAATTTTAGAATCTGGACATTAGAATATTCTTTGCTTCGCTAAAAGTGTACACTTCGCGACCAGCCTAACTAATGACTAATGTGATTACTGCTGTACTGTATCGCTGTAACATAACTGACAGAAATGACAATTAGGTAGGTTACTTTGTACTATTGTAACATACGCTTACCTGTTATTTCGCAGTTTATCTTTACGAATTCACGACCCATGTAACCATACCGGTTCAAGACGTAGCAGAATAGTACATACTTCATACGTGAATTTAATATACTAGTAATTCCACCAACTCCGTGGTCCAAACCTTAGAGCGACTGCCATGGAGTTTTTGTTTTGTACATAGTGAGTGAGTGAGTGAATAATGAAGTTAATGTCGCTGCGGGAATCTTTCACCCATTTGCGACGATTTTATGCATAGAAGCAAAACGTAATACGGAATAGTTATCAGATGTCTTCTGGCAGAGCATACAAGTATATTTTATTATGTTTGGTATTCATAAAATATATCAATTCCTCTACAATAAGACTACTATTTTCAACTGTTACTCGTCGACGTACATACATGTAGATCCACAGTAGTGGGTGACAATACAGATGTGCATCATTGCAGAGAAACTCGGTATGCACGATAGTGTGTAGTATCGATATTAGTAGTAGGGCCTACCAATATCTAGTACCTATGTAGATCCGTTAATTTATAATGACAACGATAATCTCACAGGTAGAAATTGGTCAGATAGCTAACCAAATCCTGTCATTTGTCATCAGTTGGAACTCATGCGACTTGTCGAAGTCTGTAAAACGGTCACAGTTTAGCCTTTCTGTTTATCTGCCCCCGAATACCCCACGTGGGATATTGTTGGTAGTTTCACTTAGTGTGAGACCTGTCGATAGAGTCGCATGTGTAGACAAAGTGGCAAACTAAGGATCTAAAGTGCCCTTCTGCGCGATCTATGATCTAAATAGACACACAGGGTTTGTTCTATGAGTGTTGCTACACTGTGGGTTATCTCCATATTGTTATTGGAATGTCATCAGATAAGACGGAAGACATTTTTCAAGGAACATTTGTCTCAGTAAGTGTTCCAATATTGACGATCCATTTTGGTTTTAATGAATTTGATTGCATACTAAATGTTCTATGACCTATTGTCTGGAAGGTTATTACAGGAAGTCCATGCGCTGAAGAGTAAGAGACTTATATTGCACACTCGGAAGGCCCTAGGAGACACGGACACGGGGACACCCAGGAAACCCACGACTTAATAGTGTAATAAGTGTAATAATAGATAAACGTGACGGAAACTTACAGGACAGCTTCTAACTCAGTTTCCGGCTGGTTTCCAAGGACGTGAGAGTTAATGGAACTCAGTCATAATCCTCATCATTAGGTCTCCAGTGACGAAGGACAAGCTAGGACAAGTTTGAAAGTAGTCATCAGACTAACGTTAGATTTCCCGAAACCTACCATTTGTTTGATTGACATTTGGGCACAACATTCTGAAGCCTTTCATAATTAGTACCAATTAAAGTCAATTATTGTGTGCGTTTTGCCAGTGCGGTACAGAGATAACCCAGAGTGTTATTGAGGGAGATGTCATACACATGGAGCTCCACACAGCTATCATCACTGGCTCTATTCCCACAGACAACGTGAGACATCTCGGACTAGATTCAGCACCCATTCCAAGCCAGCGTTAACCACAAACATCGATAGCAGAGATTATCAATTTTCGTTTATAAATAAATATATTTCCACAATTGGCTTTCTGAAACAGTGTTAATGACCTAGCAGTCAATCCACTCATTACCAATGATTTAGGTCTGGGCGGGGTATAACTGAGGAGAGAACGATGTTATGTTACGTGGTGGGGTTCCAGGCTCACACTGGTGGCGCAATCACACCTCTAGTATTGACATATAATTGAGACGCTGGACAATGCGTGACTCGGACAATGATATAACAAACGTCATTTGGCTGCCGTGTCTCTTCCTGTCTGGCTAGTCATTCACACGTTCGTCTTTCATGCTCTTCGCTGCAAGACCGCATTAGCTGGATGTGGATAGTGGACGGAGGTTTGCTATTACAAATCGAAGGAGATTAGTTATATGTCATGAAGACCAAAGGGATGTGGATCACTAGATTAAAATTGTACTTGTGTCAATTTGGATGTTGTCAATGAGGCTTTGATGAATGTCCCATAGGTGTGATTGCAGAGTCATTGTACTTGTTTTCGTTTAAACCTATGCGCCTTACATATTAGCACTCACTCGCGTGTAATTAAACTTTTCTCGTTAAATTTGATCGAGATAGTTATTTTTCCAGCTGCCTCTGATATTAGTAGGTTAACCTCAATACGATTATAATTTAACGCATGAAAATATTCAAAGCATCTCAAGTTCAAATAGAAATGTTTTTTCAACAAACCGCATCAGATTAGCTATCATTTTGTAATTATTCGACAACGCGTATCCGTCATTATACACAGCCCAAGTTCATCTGCTGGCCCAGTATGAAGTTGAAATGGAATAATTCTATTTTTAATCAGCGTCGGAATTAGAGATTCCATCCCCGGAGCTGGAGACTAATTTGATCATGTCGGATACTGACTAAGTAGTGCACCATGCTCTAATTCCCAGTGCCCACTCCGTCCTGATACGGAGCCGTCACCGAGACTAGGGTGGTGTTCCATTGACAGTCTTGGACGTACATTCTGGACCGGGAGCTGCTTCTTTCTAACTGTTCTGTCTGTAATTTCTATCCGACGCGTTCGCAGTTACACTATGCTGTGTTGATCCTTGGTAACTGCGCATGCGTCGGACAGAACGTACAGACAGAACAGCTAGAAAGGAGCAGCCCCCTGGCCAGAATGTGCGTCCAAAACTGTCAATGGAACACCACCTTAGAAGTCTTCAGGATAATGTGTGTGGTGTTGTATCAGCTAGTATCAGTCCACGCTTACAATGCTCTGGCCTATGAATGTCCGGGTCTTGCTATGTCTGATAGTCGCCTCCATTTCCATTAAGATACATCACTGATGGTCTGAGCAGTGGACGTTATTTTCTGCTCAGTCCAGTGAGATTGCTCCCCTGTTCGCGATACAGCGTAATCGACAGTACCTACATTACATAGTAAACCGTAATCGGGGGCTGTTAACGAGGATATGGCTGTTTAGTGACGATGCTGTTTACGGCGAATATCCCTTTCTGTAATGTGGCTTGAAGATAAGACACTAAAATAAAGTAATCAGAGTAGCTGCACAAAGTTTTGTATGTTTGGTCTAAAATAAATGAAGATTGGAGTAGACCATTTAGATAACGGGAGACACGACTACTCAACATGTCCTTCAAAACCATCTTCATCACGACGACTGCTGTAGAATCTTAACCATTCTCTGGTGGTATATGTAGCTGAAGGCGAGACGTTGGATAAGAAAGTTGTGCAAATGGTGTGGGTTTTTTTTATCGCGAATATTCTGTTTCGCAATAGGATTGCATGGCGGCTGAAATACACTGTGTACTCACGAGGGTGAAATGTCGGACAATTTGTCTTTGTCGCGAGTGTTGCTAATTGGCAATGGTAAAGGAAGATAAAAGGGTATCTATGAGTTCAATGATATACGCTGAACGAAAGATGTCTTCATCGTAACACACATTCCTCATTTAAATGACATCAATCTGACGTCCATTCATCAAACTGTTCTATAATCAAAGGCATGATGTGTAATATTCGACGTTGTGGAGAAACTATATAGCTCTGTCCATCATTAGATAATGCAACACGTGACACATAAAGAAATATGTAAAAATGTAATTAATGATATGTGTCCTAATTAGCGTCCAGGCCAATGTTCCTTCCTGCGGAATGTTAAATCAAACAACATGATCTGCAGACATTAATATATTTACGTCAGTTAAAAAAAATGCAATGGGTATCATATCATTAATGAACATACGTCATTAGCAATGAACATTACTTTACAAACAAATCATATGCTTGTTCATGGTCATGACTTACCTTCCATGGTAACGGCAACACTATGCAGCTCAATGGTAATACCTAAGAAACATTCGCTAACACTAGTACTATTTTGGACAAGTTCCGACCATGCTGCCTGTGTGCACATGAAACCATTCGGAAGAATAGTATATCATACAAACATAAATAGCCTATCTTCTGTACCGTTAGCATGTTCTACTTCATGACATGCTCTATCGTCAACCAGATACGTCAAGTATTAATTACATTACGTCACGCAGCATGACACTGGAATGTGCACACATTCAAATTACGCTAAACTGGAAAGGCTATCAAGTTATATTGCAAGTTACGCGGTCACATGACTGAGTAGGTGATCCTGTGTTCAATACCAACGCACATAATATATCTGCGTATATATAGAGATTATTAACCGAGTGTCTTTAGATATCGTATATATCCTGCACTTGGGGATACTCTTTGTATTAGACGAGCTTTTAGCGAGTCTAATACATAGCGATTATCCCCAAGTGCAGGATATATACGATATCTAGACTAAAGACATGAGGTTAATAATAGCTTTATTATCTAATGTCAAGCTTAAAAGTTACGCGTAGGAATGCATACAGATCAGTAACTTGTAAACCGCTTCACTAGTGATGAATGCACCAAAGGAAAGAACAATATTATAATACAACTAATTTTTCTTAGAAATGGTGAACATATTAAATCCTGTTGATTTGCGCATAACCTCCTAGCATCTTGTTTACTATTTCCATAGAGTAGCATTCATAAATAGTAGTATGCCGTCACATGAAAATGAGGTCATATGAAATAGTTCCCTAATGTGCAGTTATTACTCTGAAGATACACAAAATATCCGTATACTTCCTTGTTCTCATAAACTTACTTGAATTGCAGCCTTATTACTGGTTAGTTCACGGTAAGTTGGTAAAATATTAATAAATATTATGTTACTTTACATGTGTGCACATAAATATATGTTAACATTAGAAATAAGTTTGGGGGTAAATCGACAAAATAAACCAGCGTAAATAATGTCCATATTCAACTTTCCATTAGATGATACAATTCAAGATCAAATTCGTTTACCATGTGCACGTAGAAAACCACTGAACTGAACCTAGCAAGGGTTTATATTCAAAATTGTCCGGTAGAAACCGAAGTGGGTTGATAAGGCAATGGAGTGTAGCTAGACCTCTAAGTACACAGTAACAAATGCAAATTGGAATAAGGAAATGCCGCTATGATCAGGTTGACATCTCTATCACGAGATGTAGTAATACCCGGGGACTATCTCATCACCAGGAGCGTCTCATTAAGCTGAAGAACTGAATTCTGACCTTCACTGTTCAACTGTAATTCTCACTACTCTAGACGCCACGCGCAGGATTGGGGGATTTGCTTAGGTCATTAGAAGTCCGCCTTCCAGCACACACGCACATACACAAACAGTTTACAATGTACATCCATCTGGTCCCCTCAGCGTTTTCAAACACCATCCGGTAAATTTTCGAAAACCTCAATACTATTTAAAATGTACAGATACAAAGATCAATATCATCGGAAATGTTTCTAGCTCTTATACAATTTCATTCCATTTACATAGGAAGGTTTTGGCAAAGACGTCGCGAAGTCAGGACGAGGTGGGTACTGTTAGTCACAGATTGGGAAATGTCTCTGTAGACATTTCATTGAGGTGGCTCTTCCTCTGTAGACCGATGCCAACATCCGCACCTCAGTCCATTTGTTCTTGCGTTATTAGTTTTTCAGTAGATCAAGACATAGTATCCTCCATAGAATTATATTTTAGAATGTAATCATCAATACTATATATCTTGTGGGGATACATTGCACGAGGGGAACGTATTATGAGGATGATTTGTTCCAGTCTGTGACATGTGACGTCTAGACGATGTTCTCGTTCTGGTACTGACTAACAGTGGAGAGTAACGAGAGAGAGAGAGAGAGAGAGAGAGAGAGAGAGAGAGATAGAGAGAGAGAGGGAGAGGGAGAGGGAGAGGGAGAGGGAGAGAGAGAGAGACGAGACGAGAAAAGGAGAGGGGTGATAAAGAGAGAGTGAGAGAGAGAGAAGAGAAAGGGAGAGAGAGAGAGCGAGAGAGAGAGAGAGAGAGAGAGAGAGAGAGGGAGAGAGGGAGAGAGAGAGAGTATAAATGACAGTACGTATTAGTTAACAACCTACCAGCCACGATTATGGTTCTTACACTAAAAGTCCATGTTGCTGACCCTGGTAAATTACAGGTGAACGAACGTTTGAAAAGGAATAGCTATAGTGATCACTTCCGGGTACCCTAATTTCGTTTTACCTCGAGTATGCTTGTGGGCGGACGAAGATTACGTGAGCCTCGGCAGCCTTAGGCAGGATAATCCGGCTGCTCGTGATCAGGTTCGTGTAAGATGATAAGTCTATGTCTACGACCGACGGGAGTGTTTAACATTATGTCGACTTTAACGATGTACACATCGGTACGCTAGGAATTATAAATGATGAAATCATCTTAGATTACGATCACCACATCTATTTATGATCAATTGATTGATTTCAAATCACAACTCAAAACTCATTATTGTTCACCATATAGCTATAGGCCTGTAGACTCTCCCTAGTAGCGTTATACGCGTGCACCTTGTACATATGGGTCTATATGCATAATAGTAGTAGTAGACTAAATAATAGTAGTAAATAATAGTAGTAGTAGTAGTAGTAGTAGACTAAATAATAGTAGTAGTAGACTAAATAATAATAGTAGTAGTAGTAGCAGTAGTAGTAGCAGTTGTAGTAGTAGTAGAAGTAGTAGAAGTAGTAGTAGCAGTAGTAGTAGACTATAGTAGTAATAGTAGCAGCAGTAGTAGTAGACTATAGTAGTAATAGTAGCAGCAGCAGCAGTAGTAGTAGTAGCAGTAGCAGCAGTAGTATTAGTAGTAGTAATAATAGCGGTAGTAGTAGTAGTAACAGCAGTAGTAGTAGTAGTAGTAGTAGCGGTAGTAATAGCAGCCGTAGTAGTAGTAGTCGTCGTAGTGGTGGTAGTAGTGGTAGTAGTAGTTGTTGTTGTTGTTGTAGTAGTAGTAGGAGTGTAGTAGTAGTAGTTGTTGTTGTTGTAGTAGTACTAGTAGTAATAGTACTAGTAGTAGTAGTAGTAGTAGTCGTAGTAGTAGTAGTAGTAGTAGTACTAGTAGTAATAGTACTAGTAGTAGTAGTAGTAGTAGTAGGAGGAGGAGGAGGAGGAGGAGGAGGAGGAGGAGGAAGAGGAATGTGGCTGTAAGAACGTTCCAACCCATTCACCTTCCAATTTAATTACCATGGTGTTTATTTGGACAAGTTTGTTATACGTGCCCCAACAGCGCTTCCTTCATTCACACTCGTGATATTCGTAATTA
>JAVCKZ010070568.1:0-13883 GCA_034780755.1 Lepetodrilus elevatus
AGAGTCTAGAGAGAGAGAGAGAGAGAGAGAGAGAGAGAGAGAGAGAGAGAGAGAGAGAGAGAGTCTAGAGAGAGAGAGAGAGAGAGAGAGAGAGAGAGAGAGAGAGAGAGAGAGAGAGAGAGACAATAGATAGAGATAGAGAGAGAGAGAGAGAGAGAGAGAGAGAGAGAGAGAGAGAGAGAGAGAGAGAGACAGACAACGATTGTAAAATTACAGCTGCAACTGCATCTTTGTAGAACGACTCCACATCTACATTTAAAAAAAGTACACAACCAATTTGTTCGAAATTCCTAATGCACGATAAAGCAAACATATGATCACTTGGAGATTGTTAAAATGTTCAGAAGTCTCCGAGTTGAGATTGACCTTCCTTCTGACACAGACGCGGGTACAGCTACAACGCTTTAACCCTATCCGTGCTGGAGGCAACCGGGGATACCCTAAAGAGCTGTGCCCGTGTCTAATCCAGCATGGAGAGGGTTAATAAGACCACAGCATGGGAAAAGACGCGATCATCCTGTAGAGAGTAAACAGTAGACCTACGTACGTATTATACACAAACCGTACCCGCCGTCATAGAAAGACTCATCATAGAAAGCTTTATAAAGAAATTAAGACGTAAAATGTCCTCCAACAGTCGTCATACCCTACCGCCTATTACGTATTTGTCAACCTTGATAAAACGAAAATACGGATAAATAAAACAAATATAGTGTATGTATTCGTATACATCTAAGTATAGGATGCATATACGTACACTCATATATTAATTATGTACATGTCAAATAGTCGTGTTAGGCATATAGCTCAATACGCACTTTATAAATGTATATATGTGCTGAAAGTAGTCACAGCGTATATTACTATTACAATTATAAACCTTTGTATATAGAGACCTCGTACGGAAAAAGACTAGACATATTATAATAGTATATGAAAACGAATGATCGCGAGAACTAATACATGATTATGAACCTGACATCTATAAATTCGTTGATAAATATAGGTTTTTATATTGCCGCCATTTTGAAAATACAAGATGGCCGCCATAATATATCTGGAAACGGTGGTTCCTATTAAATATTGGAAAGCAAAGCTTATGAAGGGCATGTGGAGAAAAGGTGATTCTTTCGAATATACAAGATGGCCGCCATAATGTACCTGGAGAAAGTTTAAGTGGTTCCAATCAAATATTGGAAAGCTAAGCGTAAGAAGAGCATGTGGAGAACATGTGATTCCATTATTCAGAAAGTTCACATCCATCTCACATTTGGTCCTATCCATCCGAACCCCAATTAAAACAAAAAACAATCAAAATCTACAAATTTCCTTTTCTTTCTTCAGACGTTTCTTCTTTCGAACATACGAGCAACTGACACTACTACTACGTCAGCTTTCACGAGAAGGTAACCTATGACCTCAGCTGTCCAGAACGCGTGGGAGCCCCACATGACCGTTAAAGCAGGTTTATCCTATATTTGGAAGTTGTTTTCATCCCCTACCCGAGTATTAATCAAACTGTATATGTTAAACCAGAGAGATATAAGGCCTGGACTAAAATTAGCCTGACGATGCTTAAATACACACAAGTTTATTTGCGAAAGCGCGACTGTGTAAACCTTGTTTATGTTTCCCCCGGAGACCGGTGACTGGGTACAGGGTATTGCAAGAGTACTCAACAAGACAGGTGTCAGAAGCGTACCCGGAACATTAAGCTCTGTAAACCTTAAAGTGGAGGGAAAAAAACTGTTCCTTCAATCTAACCACGAGAACACATAAAGCAAACTGTACACGGGGATTACGCTGTACGTAACCTGACGTTCTAATTTTGCTATAAATAAGAAAGTTCAGTCACCGGTAAATTGGAAAGTTTTCCATCTGCAGTGTAGATCATTTGTTGACTTGGTCGACTGGGAAACAATGTTAACGGACTCGTTTGAATTCATTGTAGTGCTATACAAACGGAGAAGTTAATTATAGAGGATACAGCCATTCGGAATCGAATAGCTATAATGTCAAAGGCATACAATCACGGTTTGTTGACATATTTCATGGTCGTGAATGTATTTAATTCAACGTGTGTATGCCTACTTTGGATTTGTCTGCACAAGTATATTGGACAACAATATTAAACATTGCGAGATAAAAAAGTACATAACATTGAAAACCAGTGGAGTATGCTGAAAATGTACTATTAGCTTGTTGTCCAATACTTGTGTAGACAAATCACATTTATATACTTTCAGATAAAATATGTTTGATCATGCAATATTACAACACACCGTAATTACAAATGTGTCTAGTATGCTGTATCGTAAAAACAACACTCCATACATATCAAACAAAACACATCTATCTATCTATATGATGTCATAAAGTGTGTTTCTAAGTACTAGTAAGTGTTGACATGCATGTATTAGAATGTAATCTCTCCATTATTTATAAGGAAATGAAGACAATTACTAGTAATTAATTATATATATACTGATACACTTTGAAAACTCGAATTCAATTTATAACTGTTAAAAATGCGACAAGACAAGTATTATCGGTATATAGATATTGTATATAGCATATCAAAACTGAAGTATTGGAGTAAAACAATTCGAAGCAATTTGTACTGAAACATCAACAAGAAAGATCTTATCACAGTTCATGTGAGAGCACTGTCGGGTTTTGTCAACACCAAATGTAACAGACGTAATTTCGAAGATACCAAAGCTATCTCCTTGTCACCGTTATTAAGCCGTCACAAATTCGCAAGTGAAGTAATTCAAACAAAATCCTGGTTTCATAATGCGTCCAAATATTGACTTTGCAATGCACAATGAAAAAAAGATGCCGCATTACAAAAATATTAGTGTGCATGTCAAATGTTGAGTTTTTAACTCATGCTAGATTTCCGCAAATTATTTTTCGAATATCATATTCCGATCAATTCTGATATGGTATATGGTAATAAGAAAACATATTTTGCTGATATATTTCATTGTGGCTACAAACAAATATAAATATGACGATGAGTATTTGCGTTTTCAAAATGATTACACGCATATTACTAATATTTAAATACACTTGTCTTTGCAACATACTAGTATTAAATAACATCAAATTCAAAAGACCGATATATACAGTCATAAACTCGAGTAACATTTAAATACAAATAATATGTTCGAGTGTATGTTCCTTATTGAAATAATTTTAGAACCATTGTTCACATTTCCGCATTGCCCCACGAGGTTTGAAATGTTCTTTTCATATTTAAATTACTATTCAGTATATATTAAAACTGCTTCCTCGTACTCAGTGATAGAGACTCCGGGTCAGATGTCCTCATTCTTGTGGTATGACGTCATTTATTTTACATTGAACATAAACGTGAATGTGATACACACAATTAAAATATGAAATAAATGTCGGTATTACTGCACTAAATATTCTATAATAGCAACAACGACGACGACGACAGCTACTACTACTACTACTACTACTACTACTACTACTACTACTACTACTACTACTACTACTACTGCTGCCACTACTGCCACTACTTCTAATTTTACTTTTTCTGTTATTTCAAGTTTTCTATTATATTTTAAAAACGTTAAATCTTTATGAAAAATAAATCAATTTCAAAGATTAATTATCAATCTGTTCGTCAAATGTACTGTTGAACATATTATTTATCGAATTCTGCCGCGTAATAAATTGTTGTCCGGCGGAATATCAACAATGTCGCAAATTTACTTACAGATTGGGCTGTATTGTATCAACACTAGTATCTGGCCATGTAAGATTGATAACAGTTCCGACCCCTTAAGGGTAAAGCTATGTGGATGTCAACAATCTCAAGTACACAATGATATACAACACAAGGTCTGGAACATTATAGATATCTCTATAGATAATTTTAGCATATTGCTTTATTATACGAGCCTCCCCATAATTCAAACATCATAGGCTAGATTTTGTGTTTACATTGACGATGTTTATTAAATGATAATGGTATTAATAATGTCATGCCTACAATCAAATGCAAGTTTACTAGATTTGCATGTACTGTTTGTCTACAATATTTATAATTTAGAACCACTCCCCACCTGTACAAAACGGCGTAACTTTAACTTAAGCTTTCAGAATTTACAAATGTTTAATTAACATACGTGTGAAATCAGTGACTAATTGAAAAGTATGTAAGCTTTTGTATATTTAAGAAGTACGAAGGTTACTGGCCAAGTTGAAGGTTAACTGACGTAATTGTCTCAAATGATACTAGGTGCAGTTTTTCTGACAAAACAACCAAACTCGTAAATGTGTATAGTATATGTGCCTGCCTGTATATGCTTACGTTTGTAGTTTATATGAAAGTGTAAAAGAAACCAGTTAAATACAACCTGCAATAATTGAACTTAATTTTATAGTTCATATTTAATTGCTCGTATTTCTGAAATATGATAAGAAAAAAAAAAGGAAATGATATATAAGTGGATTGTGTGAAGATATTGAAGATGTTGAAACATCGGAGGGTGTCGCAACAGAATATATAGTTAAAGGGAAAATATGTTTTAAGCACAAACGAAAACGTTATCAGATGTATTTAATGGACAAAGACAAGGTAGTATTCTTAGTCCAGTTATATTCTATCTGTGAATTAATTAGTTTTAATTTTGAGCCCAAATCATCGCAATTTAATCAGCTTTATATACACGATGTGTTAGAAATACCTCTCTATACACGAAGAACAATATGTTCCTACAGAGATTATAGTATATTCTATAGAAACTATTATTTATTATAAATAAAAAACAAAAGAGTTGAAATGTCGATATCTTTTCCAGCGGAACTTTTAATGTCCTATGATTTAAGAAATACATTGATATTTCTTTACAGTAAAATGTATTTACCATCAGCTAATTATGTATGTCTCAATCATGCTAAGCTGTCACTATTAATTAATGTGAAGAGAGTACAACTCATTTAGTAATTATACTAGTGTTAGCATTGTAGTTATGTTTCAATTCTATGAGTACTAGCCAACAGTAAGGCATTACTTGTATGGACAGTGCATGTACAAAAGAACCTGCACAGATATACTGAATGTACATGTACGTAGACATGAGTCTATAGATGCGCTTAACTAGGTATTCAAACACATTCCAGGGAAATAAAGCCAATCTGTCTGCTAGTACAACTGGCCGGGGTCAGGAGGTCCGGCATTTCAGGTGTCCTAGTATATTGCAGGTAGGACTAGGACGCATTGCCCAACGTGACACACACAATACAATGCTCTTGGCGGAAGCCCGAAACAGCAACATTGAAAGGTCTCGCACCTGATCCCACGTAGTCATAGTACAGTACAGAGGTTAGTATTCTGGTATTAGAACTTGGGGAAAGAGTACACAGGCGTGTACAGGAATATGTTATGTACTAGCGCTCGATTTTACTAGGCACCGACTTTAGAAACATCCAAAGACGCAGCGCAATTAGATGGGGGAGTTGTACACGTTTACGGAATGTCAAATGCGTAGCGGTCTTAACACCTTGCAAAGTGTCCCGAGGTTAACTCTGGTATATTCGGGGTTGTCTAATTGACAGGTGGTGTAGCTGATGTCTCAGTGGGAAGGGATGGAGTGGTGGGAACCACTGCTGAGGCATACATGGCGTGTATACATGACATTGTACATGTACGTAGAGATAGGTTATGATGACCACTGCCTTTGTACGAAACCGCAGAAAGTACTAAGGCAACCGTAACTCGACCCGTAGCATGGGTAACCTTAAGGTTGATGTTATGACATCGTAGAATACACACAACTATTATATAGTTAATACTAATTAAATTAATTAACACAATTAACGGATGTTCGTTAAGTAGGCAATGTGAAATTGCTTACGTTGGTGGAGAAAACATTTCTTTGGGTTATTTGAGTCTATGCTTCCTACTAAGGCAGTAAGTGAAAGTCTATTGTTAGATGTTCTCTTCCTATCTCTAGAATTGTCTTTAGATTTACTCCGTTTCGCACAGGAGTTCCTTACGGAACATCAACGCCGTATTTATAAAACGACTTCATGGTTTGATGGAGTGGCTCCACATACATGAATGGTCTCGATCTGACCGCTCTGACACAACTCATTGACCAATACATTGACCAACAGTCGGACTACACGGGCCTGCTGAGTTCATCAATGACATGTATGCATCGCTGATATCATCTGAACCTTGTCAACAACTACACTTCCTTTACAAACCAGCCGACAAGCAGTTTACTGTACGAATTTAACCAGACAGATCCAATGACCTAAATAGTATGTCTTTGAAGTTGATGACCTGTGCACTAGACTAGTATGTACCGTGTAACAAATACTGATGAAAAAGAAATATCCACAAACTGTAGAAGTTGTACCGGATACTTACTGTATAATAAATACTGCTGAGAAAGAAATAACGTAAACACGTCTACGAATTGTAGACGATGTACAAGATACTGTATACTATATATACGGAAAGAAAAATTTAAAGGAGCGCATGTATTGTTGCTAAGCGGTTTTATAACATCCCCAATATAATTATTATGCCCACATTTCACAGTAATGTTTCTTTGCTCGTGTAAAGCATGATACAATGAATACATTATCCATAAATCACAAAGTGATCTTTATTAAGGTAAAGTAGAAAGTGTGTTATTATGAGAAATACCACCGTATCCAAAATTGCAGGCTGTTGGTATCCTTTCAGGAGTAATATCGGTATAATAACAAGTTGCTATACACGTCAACAAGTCAAACAGGATACTTTCTCGAATTTGGAACTTATGCACCGTCCTGTACATTTCAATATCTTTGATGAACAGTTTGCATCTCTAAGAGAGGAATGGCGCAGTAGTTCACGAACAATGTACAAACCATGGTCTGCAGTGTTCCAAGAAGGTCTGCAGCCATTGCTAAACACATGGGGTACACACTAGATACATACTATTTCAAATTTCTATTAATTGTATAATTTTTATAAAATGCTGTTTACTACAAAACAATACGTGTCCTTATTTGTTTTCTTTCAATATCCATACTGAATATGTTCCAAATTCGAGAAATTATCCTGTTTGACTTGTTGACGTATATAGTAACTTGTTATATCGGTCTTCCTCCTGAAAGTATACCAATAGCCTGCAATTTTGGAATTAAAGTTAGGTGGTATTTCTCACCGAATCGTAGACGTTTTACCGGATGTTGTGGAATAAATACTTCTGAAAAAGAAGTAACGTAGAAGTCCACACATTGTAGAAGCTGTATACTGAATACTGATGAAAACAGAAATAACATAGAAACACAAAAGTCCACACATTGTAGAAGCAGTGCAACTCATTTAATATTTATAAATACAATACAAATCAATATGTTACTATTACCAAGATACACAGAAATGTAGAACAGTCATTCACATGATTCATGCATTATAGTTTCATACAGTATTGGTAGGCCTACACGTATTTGCTAATATTCAAATTAGTTCCACATAATAATTTAATAGATTAAATTTGCGAATAGTGTTTCATCTACAATTACTAATAGTTTTATGTAGCATCGCTAATATAGTTTCAATAACTTAAATAGCATAATTAAAAAAAATATCTAACATTTTTAATAAAAAGTTCATCCCACAGATAGGCCTACTAAACGATAAAATAATTATATTTATCACTTCCTAATTAATGTGTCACATGTACATCTTTATTTAAAATCAATTAATATCTGTATGCCATTATCAATACAGCACAAGACAAATAATATAGAACACTGTTCGAAGGGAAACAACTCTTCATTTATCATATATATAGAACAACCAACATTCAACAACGTTTTAAAAAAAATGGACACCTCATATAACGTTTTGCATTCATCAAACATTTATGTAGCGGGGATAGTTACGCAAAACTATTATATTAATCCAAATATATAGCTTATAATCGTTTAGAAATAAATTGAGGTATTAACCCTTATTTTACAACCCTTCACTTTAATTTAAAGTGAAGGGTTGTAAAATATCCTAATAATATATGATTCATCCTGCCAGACGCACGAGCTGCTGACAAATTACATGTAGGCCTACCGTGACACACCTAATTATAAGGAAGATGATTTGGGTGATTGAACATTAAAATTATACGACATCCAGCAGAGATTAACGTAATTAATATCAACATAATGTGTAGGCCTACTTAACGATTAGTGTAATGAATCACATCGAAATGTTACGGGACGACGCATATCTAGACATTACCTGATGTAATTAAACGTAAACATGTTGCAGCAATTCGCCCGAAGCGCAAAGTTAGGGGCCTAACCATACATTTTGTTCCGTTCAAACAAATGAGTAGAACTGACCCCTGAAATGTGTAAGCTATGCCACATATGCTTCTGAAAATGTATACTATAATAGTACATACATAGGCTATAGATAACTTTTGGTTAATTGTAGACCCAACTTCAAACTCTTCGTATTATAGGCTATATAAATTATAAATGAATGTCTTATTTCTTCAGAATTTTGAGGAACAAAGCAGTTTTTATTTTAATATAGGCCTACTCTACATGTACAATTAATTTATTCCCATTGAATATTCTTAATACAATGCTACGTCATATAGTGGTATATCATATTATATGACTCTCGGACACAACATTGCATTTTTATTATTCAGAGTCCTATGATCGTGCCAATCCTTATTTCGTTTCAGATTACGCGTCGTGTTTTGCACAGTTATCATGTGATACAAAATGGACGCCCAGTGTTTTGGTTTCGAGGTAACCGGTTAAAATGATGGCCTATGACAGGGCCCAGACCTACGGCCAGCCACCATCGTCAGCCGAGAGACATCGTCGAATATCTGAGGACGTTGCCTCGCTTGATTCCTGGTCTGACGCCTTAAATGCGTCCCACAATTCAGCTTCATCGCCCGAGCCACCGTCATACCAGTTCTCGGCCGAATGTCGAGTCAGTTCAGGAAGTGGTTGTCAGAATCGTGTACCTGTTGTTGGTAGTATACAGACACCTTTGAGGTACGAACCCCGTAGGGAATATGATGTCCCTTTGCAGAGGGGTTCAGGACCCTCGAGATACGACGTCGTTGACGGTGCCGGTGCCACAGCATCGTCATCAGGCCAATCCTATAGACCAGCCACTGAGAGGGTCGACAACAGTCACAATCACAACTGGTCTCCTTGGTTTCCAGATCAGCCGGATGCTCATCACAGAGAAACGACATCATGGTTCAATAAATTTGTTCAATCACCATCACACGCTAAGACACACTCGTCCAATTTGAAAAACTATAGTAGACCTCACGCGTTTAGCACTGGGCATGCCGATTCTAGAAACGTGTCACGATTTGGCATAGGAGCACAGTCTCGTCTTGGTGGATCTCACCCCCCTGGTTCCTCCGGTAATGTGGGCCAGAATGGTGGCGAGGGTCAGTCGAATGACGAGAGAGGAGAATTTGGATCTGAGAACCTGGCAGATCAATGGGACAGAGAAAGTGAACGATTCAAAACAAAATTCATGTCGGCTTGGAATAATGTTAAATACGGTATGACATTAGACAAATAATCAAGTCCCCATAATCATTAATATATAGAACATATAACATGAATAAGCAAGTCCCGATGATCATTATGCCATATATAGAACAGTAGCAACTAGCAAGAGATCGATGGTTATCTAGTTACTTAAATAAATGACCAGTTATTAGACATGCTCTGCAATGCTAACTTGTATTTATTACTTGCATATAATTAGCATCTTGAGCATTTTCACATAATCTGTTCTAGGTGAAAGTAATTTTACAATCATATGATTACTGATAGGGTCAGTAAGTCTCGCTCGTCTGGGTCATTTCCGGTGAGAGTACGAATTTCGACGGTTGCTATGAATGACGTCTGAATCGTGACGTTTTCATGTGAGGTCACAATGGGATATTGTCAAGGTGTAGCGCATTTAGGTTGTTTGATCAGTTTAGGTCACTGGATATTGAATGAATCTCGGGCTATTTCATGTCAACTTACGATCCCTATTGTCATATTGTTATTATTACAGTAGCTATTTATTTTGTCTGTTTGCATTTGTTCACAGGCTGGACACTGAAGACAAAAACTAACTTCAAGTATGACAGCCCCATCATTCTACTTGGAAAATGCTATCATCGGAGAGGAGAGGATGGTTAGTTTTAACTTTTATGTTTTACCTAACATTATCAATGTTATCATGGTCTCATTTACTATTAACTCTCTCTCTCTCTTGCTGTATCGATTAGGCACAGACACAGCTCTTTAGGACATTTCTGGTTGCCTCCAGCATGGAGAGGGTTAAAAATATATAAAATGAAAACAATCGATAACAAATAAAAAACAACAACATTGAAACAAATAAACCCCCAAACAATGTCCCCAAAACAACCACAGAGAAGCACAACGAAACATTTAAACATATAACACTGAACTCCTTTTGAATGTCCCAGAGTAATTTATATAGCGCCTAGGATCTAGACTAACTACTCAATGGCGCTGAACAAAAAGTACCCTGAAAAGAAATATCTACTTAGCTGAAGGATATGCCTGGTTGAAAGAGAACTATATCTACCGAAGTATTACCACAACCATCCAAACTATTAATATTATAAATTCCAGCTACTTTTCTCACAATTGTCAAACTGATACCTATCTAATGTTAGAAAACTAGCTAAATTCATAGAAATGATTCTATATGCATTGCATTCAGTGTTCAAATATGTACATCCATTATTTATATTAATACTCTGTATCCATGTACCACTGTGAGTGTTTTTTTTTTGTGTGGAATGAACTGATTGATTGATTAAGAGATTGGTCTTTAGCTCTCGCCGGAAGACAGCCTATTTCACATGCATAATTATCATGATTATATAATTTGATTGAATTCTCATTTCAGACTATGACAATGCTCAACACCACAGCGCCAGTAGCAGGAGATCTAACATGGACGAGTTCCATCAGGACTTTTCCAGCCGAATGTGGTTCACGTACAGACGAGAGTTCTCTCCCCTTTTGGGTACCAAGCTGACCACAGACTGTGGCTGGGGCTGTATGCTCAGGAGCGGTCAGATGCTGATGGCCCAGGGCCTCATCAGCCATTTCCTCGGGCGTGGTATGTTCTGTCAGTCTATACTTTAACTTTCTATTTCTATACTTAATGACAACAGCTACTGCCAGAATGCATAGCCATCTATATATAATGCATATGCCTTAACCCAAAGCCTCATGGCTCCCATTAACCATGTCCATAGGAAAGATGTGCAGTTAATGTTATAACCATGACTATTTCGATACATACCACTGGGAGCTTGCCACTTGGCTAAAATCCATATAGCTATTTGTAAACAATATTCCTAAACTCATTGTTACCTTAGGCCGTCATCAACCATGTCCTAAGATATATGATAATTACATTTTTGCAACAAAATGTGCATTCTTGGATTTGGCTACAAATCTATATAACATAACTAAATTCTGCTTTCACTTCTAAACAGACTGGCGAGTGTTCCATGAGCCAAAGCCTGAAGATAAGGCGTTCTACAAGGAGATTCTGCGATGGTTTTCTGACCAGGCTTGCGACCAGGTACCGTTCTCCATACACAAGCTGGTCGCTGCCGGTCGGAATCATGGGAAGAATCCAGGAAACTGGTATGGACCGGCTTCACTGGCCCTCATATTGAGGTAAGACTGTAGACATCTATTACATAGATCCATTTCAGATTTGATTAATGCCTCTGACCTGAAAGATTCCTGCAGCAGTGTTAAAATTCATAATAACCTGCTGACCTTCATGCTGCAGTTATCAGTTAGACTGTAGCATGTGTGTATAGCTAGAAAACATATGCAGCTGCATTATCAGTGTTGTCACAGTGGCCATACTACTTAGGTAAGACTGTTGACATGTATCCATTGATGTATGCAAATTTCCATTGTATGCACCTTAGTGCCAGGATATGTTTTCATTGCACAATGCAAATCTTCACTGTTGTTATTATTATTATGCTATTGTTATTATTTAATTATTGTTTACAAAGTTGGCAACATGTTTTCTTTCATTTATTGTAAATATTTTACAGAAGTTCTTGAAAACAAACTTGCATTGCATTGGATTGATTTATATCGATGTGGATATTAGCATATACATGTATATTGGATTGTTTTGTAATCTCTAATTTCAGGGATGCTTTGAAAAATGCTAATAGTAGCATTCCTATCCTGAATGATGTGTGTGTATATGTCGCCCCGGATTGTACTGGTAAGTAGGAGTGTAAAACAACACAGTAGGGAAATAGGAAAAGAAATGTTGTTCAACTTACTTCCCAGAATGGCTAAGGCTAGCATACTATTACTAAATCAAGCAACATCCAGCCTATAAGCTTATTGTTGTAGGTTCCAGTGCAATTTTCCTTAGAATTATAATTGAAAGATTCCCGCAGCGACGTCAAACTCCATTATTCACTCAATCACTCACCTTAGAATTATGTTTGCATTTGTCAACGTTCGTAATGCTGATATCATTTGATAAGCATCATCCCAAATCTCCATAGATCACGAGTCATTGTTTTTGCACGGTTCACCAGTGTACAAGCAAGACGTCCTAGACCTCTGTCAGTCGCGGCCGAAGTCCCTCAGCCAGACCAGTCAGGACCTCGAGGACGGCGACCTCGGCACACGTGACGCCGGGGAGTGGAAGCGTGCGCTCATCCTCCTCATCCCCATGCGCCTCGGAGGCGAAGTACTTAACCCCATCTACACGGAGTGCGTCAAGAATCTCCTGGCCAACGACAAGTGTATCGGGATCATCGGAGGCAAGCCCAAGCATTCGCTGTACTTTGTGGGCTGGCAGGAGGACAAGCTCATCAACCTCGACCCTCACTACTGCCAGGACATCGTCGACACCACCGTTCACAACTTCCCCGTTCAGGTAATGCACTGTAAATGCAGATGCTTCTCAGAATTTCATGCTCTTCGCTGCAGATTAGTTTTACTTGTAACTATTCATTCAACTCTTTGTGCTCATGCACTTTATAATTGGACTAGTTTTATTTATTTATTATGACCATTGAGTATTAAGATTGATTTTAGTAAATTATTTTTGCTCATAATACCCTATGGTGAGGATGAAATTTGTTTTACTCATAATATAACCATTGCGGAGGGTAATTCTAACAATACTAGGAATTTAGATATTGCCTGTGAGCAACAAACTCAACACTCCAGAAATGGATTATTATTATTTAAATATTTCATGTAAATACAGTGCTCTGATTCATATTTATTAGTGCAAGTATTTTTTATCGAGTATGTTTTGCCGGAACATCACGACTTGAGTTAATGATGTAAAGGGAGGCAACTGAATTTACCATGATAACAATGGTTTGTGTATTTCTCCAGTCTTTCCATTGTGTATCGCCACGGAAACTCCCCTTCTCCAAGATGGATCCGAGTTGTACAGTGGGCTTCTACATTAAGACGTATGCTGAATTCAAGACTTTTGTACAAACTGTTGGACCGGTTAGTACAGCACTTACATGACTTAGTATCAGCACTATGGATGGATGATAGCGCAATGATAGAATGTTTGACTTCAGAGCCAAAGGCCCCGGTTCAAATCATATCCTGGGAGCCCGCCATCAATGTTCACGAAAGTTACATTTCTGACGCGATATTGCTAGGAAGCGCTGTCTGTACTGCGGAAATGCAGATATCATCCTTGGTCTGTCAGTACCAGCCAGTGCTCAAAGTAGCCATGACAGAGGTTTTTGAAAAAATAATAAAATCATACTTTGTGATATATTCTCATGTTCAGGAGCGTAAGG
>JAVCKZ010070579.1:0-13881 GCA_034780755.1 Lepetodrilus elevatus
CAAGTGAATGTATTTTGCAGTTGTAGCTAAGAACTAGTCCCAAACGACCATACATATCTGTGATATTATGCCTTTAACCATCAAAAGGGATAATACATTGCACTGTTACTGTTAGCACTGGTGAGAGACAACTATTATTGTCCACAATGTTCACAACAACAGCTCTAGCACTATCAGCTATGACACAAAACATAAAGTGTATGCAATATGTTGTGTTTTAGCACAATAGATTTGGCTCATCCACATGATGATTATGGCGATACATTTCATAGCACAGTAGGACCAGGTGAGTCGATTTCTTACTATAGTTTGGCATGAAATGCATTGACCCCCTATTTTGTAGATTATCTTGGTAAATACTTAATGGAATGAAAAACAAAAAAACTCCATTTTCTAATTTCATTCTACCTAGCCAAAATTAAATAACTAAGTTTTATTTTATGCAGAGGGGCGATGTTCAAAAGAAGAAACGGGTAAAAAGGCTCGATTTGCACATGCTGATGCTCTTCTTCACAAACCTGCACGTGCAAATTCAGCCTATTTGTCTCTTCATTCTTTCGAACGTCGCCCCTCTGCATAAAATAATACTTACCGGTAGTCAAAATATTTGGTGATTGTTAAATAAACAGATTTGTTATTACTGGTGCAATATTTGTAATTTTGGTTATGTAGAATGAAATTTTTTGTTTTTCATTCCATGAAGTATTTACCGAGTTAATCTACGAAATAGGGGGGGGGGGAGGGGGGTCAATGCATTTCATGCCAAACTATAACACAAACTCCCAAGTCAAAGTTCTTATCAACAAATGTTCCAAGTTGAGATCTTGACTTGGCAATGCCATGCATGATCCAACTCAAGTTCTTGCCCATACACGGTCAAGTCAAGATATTGTTCAAGAAATGGCAAGCATGATCCATGTCAAGTTGTTCTTTTCCACACATGTGCATGTCAAGCTATTGTTCAAGCAATGGGAAAAATTCTTGTCCATGCACGATTCTAGAAGCTTGTGTCCCAACCAATGGCACACATGATTTAAGTTTTCATCCACAGATGGTCAGAGTCAAATTCCTGTTCATAAATGATTCTATAGTCCAGGTTTTTGTCCAAGAAATGGCACATACTATTCAAGTTCTTGTCCACACATGATGCAAGCCAAGTTCTTGTCCAAGCAATGGTACACATGCTTCACATTCTCGTCCACAGATGGTCAAGTTATTATCCACATACATTCATAGTCAAGTTCTTAAGTGGTCATAGTCAAGTTATTATCCACATACAGTCATAGTCAAGTTCTTTTCCTAAGATGGTCATAGTCAAGTTCTTGTCCACACCTGATCCAAGTCGAGCACTTGTCTACACAATTCCCCCGGCTAATCCCAGTCGTCTTCGGCCTCTGCCGCTCCGTCCCCGGGTTTGGGTGGCGGTGGAATCATGGAGGAGATCTTGTCCATCACACCCCCTCCTCCACTGCTTGAAGGAGCCTCGGATTTCTCGCTCCCCCCTCCCCCCGGCTTCCCGGTCCCGGAGATGCCTTTACGCCTCATGGTGAGCTTGGCGAAGAGGTCGGACATCATGTCTCCTCCTCCACTGCCTCCTCCTCCTCCTCCTCCACCTCCTCCGGACTTCTCCTCCTGTTTCTTCTTCTTCGACTCCTTCTTCCTGTTCTTGGAGTTCTTCAGGTTCGCCTTCCCCGCTCCCCCGGCTTTCCTGATGGAGTCCAGGAGACTTGCCCGCCCATCTGCCTTGACGGGTGCTGGAGGTGGGGCGCTGTCCATGCTCGACGGGGGCGGTGGAGGAGGTGGGGGTGGAGGTGGAGCGCCTCCTGGTGGTGGAGGTGGGGGCGGCGGTGGAGGTGCAGAGGGAGCGGGAGGAGGTGGAGGTGGAGCTGCTGAAGGGGGAGGTGGTGGGGGAGGTCCGGGCGGGGCAGGTCCTGACTCGGGAACAGGTCCACTGGGAACGGGTCCAGAAGGAATGTCCTCTGGGAGGTCCACTGCGGGAAGGTCAGGAATGTTGGAGCCCAGTACTGATGGGGCGATCGATGGACCCTGGTCTGCGCTGAATGACACGTCATCAGCGACACCTGGGAATAAAAAACAAAACATCTTTCATTCACTCTATAGATACACAATGACTTCATGTGAAATAACATGCAAATCAAGTTGGTTGCATGTTAAGACTCGAGCATCACTCCCGGATAACTCTGGTTCAATCTGAGTGTATAAACAATAAGAACTTCGATTAGGGCGGCCTTACATGAGTGGCAATCGCTGTGAGGTTGTTATCACGAAGGTGTAATAAATTAGGAAATCAAAGATGACCTTGCCATTTTAACCCTCGTACTGCTGAAGTAAGCATCTTCAGTTGCCTCCAGCTGGTAAAACGTCAACATTGCATCTAAACACACAAAGACCTACCTATGAGATTGGGCAGGAAGTCTGGTACCGCGATCTCGGGCACGGTTCCGATGTCTGGCATGTAGAAGAAGCTCTCTTGTGTCTGTCGCTGCATCTCCTCGCTCTGCATGATGGTGCTGGGAGCGTCCGCTAGCCCCGCCTCCTCCTCCTCAATGGCCGCGCGGGTCTTCGTGACCACGCCCAGCGGGTCCAACATCACATACTTCTTGTAGCTGAAGGGAAACAAGCAGCTTCTACAGACATTGCAACTCATATTTGTCCATATTTTCTACCATTATTTTCCTCATAATCCATAATTCCCCATAATCCCCTCTTTTCCTGAATTTCATGTAGTGCTTTGAACATACAGTAGACCTCTCATATAACAGACTCATTGGGACCGGCTATTTCTGTCCGTTACATGCAAGGTTCGTTATACGCATATGCAGCAATTAGCATTAGACGGGACCTGGGGCTTCAGATTCAGTCCGTTATGTGTGAGGTCCGGTTTATCCGAGGCCGGTATATCTGAGGTCTACTGTAGTTGCATTAGTTAATGGAGTTCGGCAAACTGCGGCAAATACAATGTGTATCTAGAATTTAAATTTATGCAACAGTGAAAACAAACAAACAAACATAAAATATCTCTTCCAAAGATGTGTATTAAAATATAGTAATGAAAATTTAAGAGATCAGCAATTGAGTGAGTGAGTGAATTGTTTTACGTCGCAGCAGGAATTTTTTACCTATACGCTACAAGGTCAAGCAAGTACAACAAGGACTCCAGGGTCCATATGCACAAACTAGGTTTAAGCGACGAGTTATACTACTGTCGGTATGCACAAAACCTAACCCTTAAACCACGGATTAACTAAACTACGTCTGTGAATACGGACGCAGGAGATGATGACTCACGGATTCTCTGAGGTATTGAAGAGCAGTAGTGAGCTGACGGAGGGCAGAGTCTTGGGCAGTCCTCCCAGCCCCTCCTCCTTCTCGTCGCCTTTCTTCTTCCTGCGGACGTCCAAGTGTACGTTGTAGTACTGCAGCTTCTCCCTGATCGTACGGTCGTCCACGGCTTGGTGCTTCGCCTGTAGGGGTGTAATAGAGTCGTAATAATAATGTGTGTATCGTGCCAAATGGACAATCCATACTATAAAATTTGCTCATAATGTTTGTTTTTTGTTAAGAATATTTCACTCGTACAAATATTGCAATACTATCGCAATAATGTTTATGAATATCACAATACTCTACCAGGCACGTAGCTATGGACATTTTAATGTGGGTGCGCCAGTACTGTAACCTATACCATGATTACATTTTGTGTAAAAAAGTAACATTAGCTAGGAAAATTATGTGGATGCATCGATCTGCTACACGCCTGTTTACTATCGCAATAATTGGCTTGACCCCCCAATGGTCGTCCCCATTCACCTGCAGTCTGTAGTGGCTGTGTTTTATCTCCTTCAGACCGTCACTGCCTTTAAACACGGAATGGAAGTCTTCCTTCTCCCCAGACGAAGGATACTTGGAGCTGGCGAACACTTTAGTGGCCTTGTTACTTCCCTTGAGCTTCTCCACTCTGGCTTGTGCCAAGTTCACCCGGTCGTTGACTTTCATCAGCCGTTCCTTGTTCTCCGCCACACGGCTGCTGATCCTGGCGAAAATGTTATTGGCGACTTTTTCAAGGTATTCTAACGAGTCCGCTATTTGCATTACGGTTTCTTCCCGCCTCAGGTCGGGCGGGATTCCTGGAACGTTATATTCTTGGTTGTTCATTATCGTCATCGATGTGTGTGGACGTTGGCAGACGAGTCAAACAATGGTCAGGTGATCAGTGGGGGAGATAGGTCATGAGTGCTGAAAGAAATTAAGAAGACTAAGTCTTGAAAAGAATGATAACTTGTGAGTATTATTGTTTTTCAAACCTTTATTATTCTATTGCTAGGTATTAAATTTGTCCAACTAGTTTGAGGTCGGTCTTTGAGGGTGGTGTGATAGTTTTTAATGGGTGATGTGATACCATGTGAACCAGGGCCCGTATTCTCGAAACTTCGTAAGTCCTAAGAAGTTCGTAAGTACTAAGAATTTGCCTAACTGGGTTTCTGCTTATGTTAATTTCTGAAGAGATTTTTTTTCACTAAAAAGTTCTTAGCTAAGAAGTTTTGAGAATACGGGCCCAGGTATCAAATAGTTTAACTACGAATTCCCGTTCCTACGACAGTAACGACTACAAGTCGACTTTTTCCTATGAGTATTACTATTAGTTCACCGCAGGCTCCTGAGCTCTTATTTATCTTGCCAACATGTTTCAATCTGATGATAATAAATATTTTTAATTTAGTGCAAGTTACCATCCAAGTTAAAATCCAATACAGTACGCATTTAATTTAAACATGATTTTATGATACACAAGATACTAGTATATCATGTGAACTAAATCAGATCAGCAATTTGACATGGAGCCATTTGACAGTTTAAGGCAAGATGATCTTGATACATAGAAATACGATATGTCAACAGAATATTTGGCTGCATCGGGTCAACAATGGCATTTACTAATACATCCTATAATCATCTACATATATGTATGTGTCAATAGCAATGAATATATATAATGTAATGATAAACTCGGCCGAACAGCCGAAGGGGCGTACATCTCATTTCAACAACAACAAACTACGTATGTAGATAGTTAATAGAACTAGGTCTATACATTGTTAAAACCTGACAACATATTTAGATACCAATGAAAGTATGCAATATGAGAAATAACGTTGACGCTACGAAGAGCTGGAATTCCATAAAACGGTAGAATCATCGCTTTCCATTTACGACTTACAATCATTTGGTCGCCATCTTGGTCATGTCGCATCATGTGAATGTCACGTGATCATTGACTGGATTTGCGCTTTAGCAACTAAACGTATTATTATTGTTACTATAGACTTGTACCAGTCATAAATCTACTTTCTTTTTACATTTTTATTTATTTTTTAATAAATTAGATCTAGTTCACGGATTTTTCAAGCCGAATCTGAAGTCGGTGGAGGAAAAAATAATAATTTTAAAAAACCCAGATGTTTTCACCTAAGCTATTTCATAGAGAGCGTATGAAATATTAGGCTATATATATGTTCTTATATTATAGTATATTTATTAATAAGTGACAACAAGTTCAGTGATCCTACATTGTAAAATGGGAAGATAAGAAAACAAATAGGCCTACGGTGTATAATGAAATAAAAAGTTGAAATGGAATCTGAATTCATTTTTCCAACAATGGCAACATTTGTTGTTACAAGACAATATGTTGGGAAAATGTTGCTAGTGTAGGCTACACAGGGAAAATTAAGTTTTCCACCAAATATTTTGAAAATATGTTGGAAAAATGTTGGAGAAATGTTGCTGTAGTGTACACAGTGTCTAAAATCAGATGTTGGAAAAATGTCGGGAAAATGTGTCCAGTGTACACAGACCTTTAGTCAAAATATTTGGTGATCGTTATATAAACAGATTTCTTATTACTGGTGCAATATTTTATTTTATTTTATTTTGGTTAGGTAGAATGAAATTAGAAAATGGAGTTTTTTTGTTTTTCATTCCATTAAGTATTTACCGAGATAATCTACCAAATAGGGGGGGGTCAATGCATTTCATGCCAAACGATAATAGGCCATTCATTTCTTCATCACACACCTGCTTAATGCTGTCAAAGTCGTCCATTGCGGCATAGCCACACATCAGAGCGGTGTACGTGTCGCTGTTCGGTTCTAAGCCAGACTGCTGCATGATGTTCAGGATGTTCTTGGCATTCTCAACCTCACTAGAAGCACACCAGTTTACAGCTTGTACACACAACCTCACTAGAAGCACACCAGTTTACAGCTTGTACACACAACCAAGTACAGCAAAACTCAGAAAATAGTGGGATTCACAATTCACTTTTTATATTGCATGGGGGTGTGTGTAATCAAAATAAAGTTTCGCTGATAATTTACCCACCACAATATTTATTTTTCTGTTAAAGTGACTCATACACCGAAATCAAACTTATAGAGCTAATGATCCTACACCACTTATAAACCTGTGTCTGGTTTCTGCCTCTATATCTCCAGGTTCTTTTCTGAACGGTAAGACCCATTTAGAATACAAGATAACCAAGCAGGTCTTACTTCCGCAGGTCTTACTCAGGAAGTAAGACCTCTGAGTTTCAAAACAAACGATTGTTTACATTCGACAAGTAAAATAGCGTATTTCGATGGGTTTTCGTGCATTTTCAGATTCAGATTCTTGGAAATATTGCCCTATATATATTACATATGTCAGACCAATAATAAAATCCCCTATGTGTATGAGTCGCTTTAACCTTGAATGTAAATCTAAATAAATATTAAAATTCAAAGTGATAGTAAAAATAATAATTTGTAAACTATAAATTTCTTGTTTGATGGTTTAACCCTCTCCCTGCTGGATTAGGTACAAGCACTGCTCTTTGGGGCATCTCTGTCGGGCTGCCTTCAGCATGGAGGGGGTTAAACAATCAACAATGGTCCCAGTGAGTTTACGCCAGTGCGTGCAGCTACTAACCCAGCCTTGAAGTGGCCGTGTATGAACGAGGTGAAGACTTGGTCGTTGATGGGGAGATCCACCTGCTTCATGTGGTCCAAGATCTGACTGAAATTCAAAAACAGAACATTTATATACAGTACTTTATCTACTGCCTTACGTAAACCGCCTACTGATTGGCTAACGCTGCTTAGGTTTGACTGCCATCAAGGTGAGGTCAAAGGGCAATCTGATGTAAAGTATATGGCGGTTCTGTCAGATCTCAGCTGGCCGAGATCTGATTTTAATGAGATTGATTTTAAACATGCCATTTGGGACATTTGAAAAATAAATCGGCAAATTGTCGATGGCAAATGGGCAGCAAAAACACTGACATGTTGTGTTCTTGCCAAAGAAAGAAGAAAGACGTCCAACTTGAAACTATGTTGCTTATTGGTTAGTACGGTATATATACAGCTAAATTTGAAGCATGGTAGAATTGAAGAGAATTTAAGAGAATCAGGGCTCGACAGTAAGGATTGTCCGCCTGCCCAGAACAGGTATTATCCACAGATGAACAAGTGAAATAGCCCATATCTATTAACAAGCCCTTTTCACATTAGTTACATGTCCGACAGGACACAGGGACATTTGCGACGGGAATGGAAGAGAAGCAGAACTCACGTAGCAGCCTGGATATCTCCCTGTTTGCAGTATCTGTCAATCAACCGCTGGAACGTCACCTGTAACCATATGGTATTCGACGTATTAAATGCCCTGCTGCAATAAACGCCCCCTTAAACTATTTTAAATAATTATAATATATCGTACCAAATAATCGCCCACATTTACTAAATCTGTGAATGAATATAATGAGTATTTCATTGGCTATCCAAATTATCTTTCAAATCTGAACACAGTAACAAAGCAAGAATATCACTCGCTCACAGACCTAAAATTGTGTGAACAGAGTGAACACTCTTAGTACAGCATGAGGTCAGAATGCATTATGTTTCAACTATTTAAATTAAAACCATTACTACAATAGCAAATTACTTACAGCACAAATTTTCACAACTTACCCTATTTGGACTGATGTTTTGAGCTTCCATATTGCTCAAGAATTTGGTTGGAGAGAAGTCATGTTCATTCTCAATGTACACTCTCAGTAATGCGTTGTAATGGGTCACGTCAAATTGGACTGGAGCAACAACAAAAAAAAACCATAAAATTACCAAATTAAAATGCTAGAATTATAATTACAAAAAAAAACCAGTAAAATTAATTAAAGGCCAATAGCTTTTTGGACATATAAATTAGCTTCATATTACTTTAAGAACGAAGAAGTTCCAAACATCTACAAGGTGCAGGTACAATGCTCCCTCGATATAACACCCTTCGATGCACCGCGGATTCGGATACAACGCAAATAAATATAAATACAATTTTTTTAAATTGTATTCGTTGATATAATGTGGGTGTTATAACGCGGGTGGCATGTCATGGACCCCCAACTTCAGCGTTATATCGAGGGAGCACTGTACTCTTCAAAAACTTGTAGACACATTGGAAGATTGTATTAAAATTAGTGTTTTCCATCACAGTGTAAATATTTCACCTATTCCCCAAGCCGAGATCAGAAATTTGGTAGAAAGCTTACTAACAAAATATCTGCAAGATTTTCATTATCATATTTAGTATATAGGCCTGCAACAATACATGTTCTTACAATATCACACCTATCATCATTCACAGGTCATGATACGGAAAAAAATACAAAGAAAAAAAAACACGACATATGGTGCACAAGGTTAAAACTTGACCAGTCCTTGCTGAAAATAAGCCACCACAGGTGTGCGGACAGGCTCTTTTGAACACTGATAATACCCACCCAGTTGCTGTAGTTTGTCCCAAACTTCTTCTGCAATCTTGGTTCTGGATTCTGGGAGTTCGTCGTACAGGAATGCCCCAAGACACCGCAAGATTAGGAGGGAATTATTTTTTGACACAGTCCCTGGAATGATACATGAAAACAAATAACTCCATGAACAGAAGACATGAAACTAAAAGAATACCGTAATTACCCTAATAATTCGACCCTAAGATGAAAATGCCAATTTTTTCAAAGAGCAAATTTCCAATTATTCCAAATAAATCATATTTTCAACAACAAAATAATAATATTAATTTAATAAAAGTTCTTTATTTATTTGCCATTTTACTTACAACCATATTTTTTAATTCATTTTCATATTTTTCTAATAATTCGAAAAGCTACAAAATTAATCTCCCCTATTGGAAGTATTCGGGCAATTACAGTATTTACTACTAAACATGATAAATGAGATTTGTTACATTTCTCAAAAATAATCAATTTGATTACTCAACTGAATGAAACAATTTTAACCCTCTCCCTGCTGGATTAGGCAAAAGCACTGCTCATTAGGGCATGAACGGTTGCCTTCAGCAGGGAGAGGGTTAAATAATAAATTCAAAACAATCACACTCAATTGCCAATCATCTCTGAAAATCTAGTTTTCTACTACTAAAGTGATGGCACACACACAAAATTGAATGAACAAACTTTGTACAATGATTGCCTCATTTGATCATTAATCAATTAAAGTGTTATATATCATTGAGCATAAATGAAATATATAACAACAGTATATTTTGTTAAATATTGATCGATTCACTTTTTGTAAAAGTAATTTGCCTACCTTCTTTTTCTACCTCCTTGATGATGCCTTCGATCTCCGCACATGATATCCTGCCGTACCTCCGAATGTTTCCTTCCATAGTGTAGGCCAGCTTGTCCACCGCGGTCGCTTGCATGGCCTCCATTGCCGCCGGCTCCAACGACTCAGTTCTGTAACAATGTTAAGAGCAGGCTTAGTGATATGTGTCTTAGTGAGGGAATAATATAACAATAACAAGCAATATTATAGAGCAACGTGCGGTCTTTCGGGCGGGTACTGCCCGTTTATCGCCAGTTCCAAATATCAAAATTAGCAAAATTGCCATCATCGAGAGCCGCGATCAAGTTTGTGGACCAGTAAGAAGACAGCGATTGGTCGAAAATATCACATGACATATTTGTAGCAGACAACAAGTTGTTTATATTTTTTCTTTAATATATATCTACACATATTTCTTGGTAAGTACATTGGAGATCATGTTTATGCAACTTCACATGTATGATATATAAATTATATGTTGTTTTCAGGTTAATTTAATCACTCAAAAACGTCTGCTACAAATTATATCATGATGTATACATCTAGACATGCTTTACATCTGCTAAAAATATGATTCGACCAGAGTCTTTCCGGTCCACGAACTTGATCGCGGCTCTAATTTTGATATTTGAAACTGGATACCACACATACAATGAATAGAAGGTATACTTTATTGATGCGAGACGAGAAACGGCAGCTCTCTTGCATAATAATTGAGTAGAACTGCGATTTTAAAAATGTGTCGTGAATCCTAAGATGGCGACTATTATACCTTTCAGTATTTACAGTGTTGTCAGAGGGGGTATGTTTGGTACTGTATGTTTGATAGTGATTTTTATTTTGTTAATATGCAAGTGCCTGTGATCGAGGGGTGTGCTGAACCTGTTGAACATTTGAGATGACCCCTAGACGGTAGACCTCTAATAATGCAACTTGCAAAACACAGACATACGTCTATGCTACTAAAATACTTATTTGCAGTTACACTTTTGCAATGAACATCCAAGACAGCAATCACCAACGTGACTAGTATTATTGTATATTGGAATTTGACGACATGACTTTTACTGGATATGTCAAAGTCAAAACACACGTGTTTCGTCATTACTCAACAACACTGTAATCTGTACGACGTTTACCTGGTAGAATATCGCCGGTTTGCGAAATTTCTGATGCACCCATTTGCAGCGTTTCTGGTTGGAGCATTTGTGCTAGCATAGTGTGATAACTTAGTTATTTGTTTTGCGAGAGAAGCAAAACGTGAGAACCGCATGAGGGCTGCCATGTTTCTAGCCGACCAAACACATCGGGTGAACGAGACTGGACTTTGATTCCACTGCGCTGCGTATACATTTACCTTAGTAGACGGTAGCATGTCGAGGATAAAGAAAACGTACCAGTGCATTCAGATTGATGGAAGGGAGACTACTCCAAAGACACATGGCTGCTATGTTTATATTTTGGGGACCAGGAAACACTCTCTGATCAGCCTGCTAATCACACTGAGAACTTTTAGATCTATGCTCATCTTATGACCGATAAACAGCTGATAAACCGCAGCTTATATTGTTGGGCACAGAATGTATCACAGAAACTATGGTGATCTTGGAAGTGAATTTATCATAGAACATGATAAAATAAAAACGAAAAATTTAAGTTTTGCTCTGGTATTTTCATTACTTTTTGCAGTATTTATCGAATTACATCTAAAGGTGAGATTATCTGTCATTACTTTATGAAAGCCATTTATGTACAACCAAGTTGAGATTAATCGGCATTAACATTTTATCTTGATTCTTGGTAATGATCATTGTCCATAGGACCTCCTCTGAAATTCATGGCCATGGTATTTATTGACAAATTAAGAGGTCAGCTCTAAGTTTACTGTCTTTAGTATCATCCGCTACTCGATTTTCCAACTCCTTATGAGTTATACTAACATTTACTAAAACATGAATCCTACTCAGCTCGCCAAATAAATAAATAAAAACGTAAATTGTTCTTCCTACTTTAAACTTTTAAGCATTTATCTCACCTGAAATATAATTATTTGCAAATCTTCTTCGACATTCTTAAAGTTGTTTTTATAACTGGTTCTCATCTTCTTTTTCAGAATATTTATTACTTGTGGTGTCTATCTACTATTCTACTTCTAATTCTGATCTTCAAATTATACAAGAAAGTTCACAGAGGTTTGTTCGGTTTTACTTTCTTCCAATTCCCGCAGCGACGTATTCACTCACACCAATTAACATAATACTATACATGTGTTTATCATATGCAAACGGAATGAGCTATTTGAACAAAGATTTATCACCCAATACTGGCTTCCACAGGATTGATTGAATTGATGTTTTATGTCGCAGAAGGAATATTTCATCCATATGCGACAACGCTTCCACAGGAGATGTCGCTTGTAGAAGATCAAGTGATACCTCCTAAGAGATATCGCTTGTTTTAACCATTATTATATTTATTGCACATCCCAATATGTTTGGACTTTTTCCTAAAAATACTAGAACTGTACCATAACTTGCAGGAAAATTCATTTTGAAGATATAAAATTAGGAATATTTTCATCATTAATGTTGCAAGATTTCTTGTATTAATTTCTGTTTTGTTTGCAATAATAATTAATATGTACACCTAGTAAGCTGGTATGTAACTCTAACTTATCAAACTGTTCAATTTTCCTCATGGTTCTAGAGATTCTGCTGGTTTTGCCGCTGGTGGGGATACAGGTGAAGACTGAATACCTTCTAGGACACCAAGACACCAGATTCATTGACCTCATCCATGTTAAAGACATTGTTATCAACGAGGGCATCACCATGGTAATGAGCAGGAGTATTTAAAGGCATAATATCACAGATGATTGACCTATATAATGGACAAACAAATTTCAATCTGAGACTAATTAGTAATTACGCTTGATTTATCCACCCAAAAGTTGTTATTTACTGATGTACTTAGTCCCTAGTACTCTATAGTTAAAACAACCATAAACATCTGTGATATTATGCCTTTAATAGGTCTATATATCACTGTATTAGCAGTGATTAGGCAATAGTTATTTGATCCCCTGGGTTAAAGATTTTTCAGTAGACCTCGCATATAATGTACTAATTGGGACCGGCTATTTTTGTCCATTATATACAAAGTCTGTTATACACATATACCGTAATTAGCGTTGGACTGGGACTCCATATTCAGTACGTTATAGGCTTATGCAAAGTCCGTTATATTCGAGGTCTACTGTAATTTGATATTTTGGCCACTCGGTTGTGTCCAATATAAAAATAAGATAACTATTTAAATTCAGGAACCCATAACTTTAACGTGTTATCGTAAATCAATTTAGACGTTTTGCAGGATTGATAACACCCAACTGGCTCACCATGATATACTGGCAAGAACAGTGACGATGTACATCACTGTACAGTCATCATTCTTTGTTCATCTGTACCAGCCTGCAACAATCAGTATCTGTGGGTGTTGCAGATTTCCTCACGCTGTAAAATGGCAAGCCATGATATGAGTGGTTCTAAACTCCATATTTAAACACATACAGTGCTCCCTCAATATAACGCCCTTCGATGCACCGCGGATTCTGATACTATGTGGGGTCCAACATGGATCCCATTAAAACAAAACACAATTTTTTATTTTTTTTTAATATATTTGTTGATATAACGCAGGTATTATAACGCGGGTGGGATGTCATGGACCCCAACTTCAGCGTTATATCGAGGGAGCACTGTACGAAAATTATTAATCATGAGTTATGAACATTATTCATTACGTTATCTGTACTACAACTACAAGTCATGGCTCTTACTTCAACACTATACCAGTACTGAGTAGTTTGGCATGAACATGAACCTATAACTTTAATTGGTTTCTTTTCCAGCAAATGGTGATTTGTTATCTTGCAGTGTTGCTTAAAGACGAGAAAACAGGAAAACTAAAAACTCTGTTTCCATTATTTTCGGTAAGTGACAATAATGAACATATCAGTTCATTAACTGCTTTTTACAAACCAAGGTAGGGCTGAAACGGGTACCCGGGTACTCGAGTACGGGTCGGGTACATGCACTACTCGAGTAGTAAATTGATACTCAAGTACTCGAGAGTTCACCTTTGTAATGAACAATGGCGGACATATAGATTATTTTATTTAAAAATTAGTTTGTTTTTC
>JAVCKZ010070590.1:0-13880 GCA_034780755.1 Lepetodrilus elevatus
GGAACGTATGAGAACACACTCGTTACACACTTCAGCGTTCGCAACCGAGAACACGAGAACACGATCAGAATGGGTTCCCGAGTAACTCGAGAACGTGGTTTCGAATACGCCCGCCGAGATGGAATAATGCATCATATCACTCTGGTCCAGGAGGACTAGTCTTCAAGCATGGTATTTTAAACATATTTATATCAAGTTTATCATACATTATAAAACTTTGATATAAGCCTACATATTGGCCTACTTCGGGCAGTTTCTCGAGGATCTAGAGCAATGGTAGGGTTCGCGCGAAATCGTGAAAGCAATGCTAGAGTGACGTCACGAACGTGCTATAGGACGGCCCAAGAAGCACGAAAGCTTGCCTAGCAGCAACTGGACATGCGCAATGACACTTCCGGTGTAAACTAGCGTAACCGGCCAATGTAGGCTACATGTAGGCGCAGTTATCAGAGCACTGGCTTCACCCACCAAGCTGTGTCCGTTGATCACAACAGCAAACTCTCCGTATTCGTCGTCGACCGCCGCCGCCACTGTCGACCTCGTGCCAATCTCGTCGTTGTACGTCACGTTGTCGATCCCATTCCCAGTCGCACCGGTGTTCCGGTTGGTTTTCTGATTTATTTCTTCAAGTGACTTCCTTAGTTCTGACTCCACGTCTTCCATATTGTCGGCTCCGATAATGAACGGCTCTTCCATCTCTTCCGTGAGAAGTCGACATGAATAGCCGATGTTAATGGCGGTCTCTGTGGAAAATAACGAAAGGTAACGTTTAAAGTCGACAAATCATTTGATGAACACTTTGGATGATATTTTTCTTTTTTAGATATACAAAAAAATAAATCAATCAGCAAGTTCACCTTGCTTGTCTCCTGTCAGAACCCAGATTTTGATCCCCGCCAAGGCCAGGTTCGCAATGCATTCTGGGACGCCATCCTGTAGTTTGTCTTCGATGGCGGAAGCTCCTATCAGAACGAGGTTCTGCTCAATCTCCTCGAATACCACGTCCATGTTGTCGTCCCTGTTCTCTAGGGATATGCTGGAAAGTAGAACACACAATTAATGCATTCCATCTAATCTCGTGGATAACTCCGATATGCTTATACACAGACGAGTGCGGCCATCGAATGTTTCATTATAGGTGACATTCTGAGATTATTTAAAAGAAATTGCTCAAAGGTTATATCGAGTAGGTACCTGGCTTCGTGGTGTCTAGCTTTCCACTTGGTGTAGAACGCGTCATCGATGACCTTGGAGGCGCAACACAACGTCCGGAGTCCGATCTGCGCAAACTCCTGAAATTACAAGCAGATATTGACACAGGGGCGCTCAGTCTGTTTGTCAACGACTGATATTTATCTCTTTCCATTTCTGGTTTATATAGGCCTACACATGGATCTGGCTCACGCTTTGACTGGAGTATCTTGTATTTCTGTGGCTATATTGTATCATTCAGTCGTTGTATGCCTAGTTTGTCCTGTAAGTCGGTGTTTTCAATACTCACGGTCAGATGGTGACGTGTAATCTCCGAAGATTCCGCACATTTCCCGTCCAGACGTTCAAAGATGACCGAGTCCGCCCCCTTACAGTACAACGTAATCACACCGTCCCTCTTTACAATCACCTGAAACACGGAACGTCAAGGTCAGTACACAACGGAGACGAGTGATTTGTCTTTTCCACTGGTTAGATACATATATGTGATCATGTTCTGTGATCAGTGTTTGGATCCAATGTCTTGGTTCAATGTGTACTGTGTGGGACATACTGATGAGTGTCTGTGTCCACTGTACGTCACTTGTCTGTGCCCACTGATTCAATATGTGTGGGTCCAATGCCTGGGTCAGTTGCTGTGGTCCGCCATTTGACCATGGACACAGAAGTACAAATTAACCCTCTCGCTGTTGGATTAGACACATGCGCTGTTCTTTAAGACATTTCCGGTTGCCTCCAGCATGGAGAGAGTATAACAAGGGAAGATAACTCACCGACATCCTCTTCCGGACGTTGTTGAAGTCTAGGATACACAGCAGGTCGTAGACTTCCTGTTTGCCGTGTACCTCTATCGTAATGGTGCTGGGGGTCCGGGCCTGTAACGGAGGAGTTCAATAATAGATTCCACCCACTGCATACATATTCATATCATTAAGTATAACATCGGCTCGTGTACAATGGATAAATGAACAATACAGAGGCCTAACCTAGGCAGAAACTACCTTGTCATGAAAGCATGCCTCGAGAACATGAAGTTATTTCAACATCAGAATCGGCTATAACGACGTCGGCTAGATATCTGGGATACTAGACAAACTAGTAATACCCAGACGCACAGTAGGCCTATACTAATCGCACAATACATGGCTAGGCGCACAATACATGGCTAGGCGTACCTACCTTGAAGACAAAACCAAAGTTGCGAGCGGCGGACACCAGGGCGTTCTCATCAGGTGACTGGGCTTGATATTCCAGACTGCCTGATACAACAGTAGAGGGTACGTAGTCAGATGGTACAACAGTAGAGGGTACGTAGTCAGATGGTACAAGAGTAGACGGTACGTAGTCAGATGGTACAACAGTAGACTGTACGTAGTCAGATGCAACAACAGTAGACGGTACGTAGTCAGATGGTACAACAGTAGACGGTACGTAGTCAGATGGTACAACAGTAGAGGGTACATAGTAATCAATACCTGTATGCCATATCTACGTCGGCTAGCTATCTGGGAATACCTGTAGATACTCGCGTCATCCCCCCAGGCCTTATCGTTCATCTGGACTATAATTCTAAACACCATGCTCGCGTCTATCATTCATGAACTGGATAATCCTAGCAGAGGGGAAATATTCTACCTGTCAATACTAGTAATACATAGAATCATTTACCGACAATCGTACAGATACCGATATTCACGTTATACATGGGATATAGGCAACATGCATAATTAGGCTAAGTAGAGACTTTTAGGTATACTTATAGTACACACACACACACACACACACACACACACACACACACACACACACACACACACACACACACACACACACACACACACCGAGATAGTAAAGCACGTGCACCAACCGTCGTCGTGGACGCCAGGCATGACGGTGTGACAAACGCTGAGGAGTCTGAAGAATTCATTCACATCTCGGTTGTTTCCCCTGGCGTCATCAAGAAGTCTACGGTCATAGAACTCAAACGTTTTCTCTGAATACTTATTGGCACTGAAATCCAGTTTTGGGGTGTTCTGAAAGTGTGAAATATTTATGTTATTGCATTCTGATATTTGAATTTAATTAGAAAAGTATTTCATATGCCAAAAGTGTATTCAAAAATATACAAATACATGTACTACTACTACTGTGAGTTTCTACAGTCTTCCCTAGATGCAAGTGCATGCAACAAACTCATCATATAAGTTCTACAGTCCGTTCAAGATACAACGTACCTCTGTGATTTCTATAGAGTTTCCATCCTCGTCTATGGGATCTCCGTAGGTTTGACCGCCAATGGACGCCTTATTAAAGGTCATAATGTTCTGAAATCAAAGAATAATATTTTCGACACATATATTCGAGATATGAGTATACATATTTCTTTCTGAAACATGTTTATTTCACGAGAATGAATGTGAAGATTCCTGAGTGAGCCTAAGTGAGCCTGTACGTATCTCAATGAGCCTGCACGTATCTAAGTGAGCCTGCACATTACCTAAGTGAGCCTGCACATATGTCAGAGAGCCTGCACATACGTCAGAGAGCCTGCACATACGTCAGAGAGCCTGCACATTACCTAAGTGAGCCTGTACGTATCTCAATGAGCCTACATGTAGCTCAGTGAGCCTGCACGTATCTCAGTGAGCCTGCACCTTACCTAAGTGAGCCTGCACATACGTCAGAGAGCCTGCATATTACCTAAGTAAGCCTGCACATTACCTAAGTGAGCCTGCACGTACCTGGGTGAGTGTGCCTGTCTTGTCAGAGAAGATGTACTCTATCTGGCCGAGCTCCTCGTTGAGAGTGGTGGTGCGCGCCCTGGCCGGGGTGTCGTTGTGGGCGTAGTACATGGCCACGTCCCAGTTGATCCACATGCTGTGCACCATCCGTATCAGCTCCACACTGTCCACAGACAACGTACACATGATATTTCCATCATGATGTGTCTATATAGAATAGTATGAGAGATGGGGACCACATATCTGACATACAGAGACATACCTGACATACATAGAGATGGGGACCACATACCTGACATACAGAGACATACCTGACATACATAGAGATGGGGACCACATACCTGACATACATAGATATGGGGACCACATACCTGACATACATAGAGATGGGGACCACATACCTGACATACAGAGACATACCTGGCATACATACAGATGGGGACCACATACCTGACATACAGAGATATGGGGACCACATACCTGACATACATAGAGATGGGGGACCACATACCTGACATACAGAGATATGGGGACCACTGTGTTGAGGATGATGGCGTAGGACAAGAAGACCAGCACGGCGTTGGTGGTGGCGCCACCTAGTTCGCCGTCGGGCACGAAGTCCTCCCAAGGGAGGTAAATCTGGAAGTGGAATCCGAACCAGGTCTCCCAGATGCCGCGGGCCACCGTACAGACGAAACAGATGCACACCAGGGACAGGACGATCTGAGGACGGAGATGGTTACTATAGGACTACTTCCGGCAACACTCTCTGGTGGACAATGCTAGTTACTATAGGACCTTCCTGCAACACTCTCTGGTGGACAATGCTAGTTACTATAGGACCTTCCTGCAACACTCTCTGGTGGACAATGCTGGTTACTATAGGACTACTTCCTGTAAGCCAGTTAATATAGGGTCCCTATCAGTTTCATATGGATATGCTAGGTATTATTGGACTTGCTGCCAGTTAATATAGGGTCCCTATCAGTTTTATATGGATATGTTAGGTATTATTGGACTTTCCTAAGGGCATGGTGGTTACTAATCACTTCCTAAAGGATTTTACAATGGGCAGTACTAGTTACTTTCCTATGGAACTTTACAATGAGCAAACTAATTATTATATAACTTTCCTATGGGATTTTCTGATGGACAAGCTAGTTGTTTCCTATAGGACTTTTGGATGGACAATGCTGGTTACTATGGGATGTTCCTACTATGGGATGGGACTTTCATATGGATATGGGAGTTTTTATTGGACTACATGACATTCAAGATAGAATAAAACGTTGCTGTGGAACTCCGTAGAACAAGCTAGGTACTATGGGACTTTCTAATTACAATAGAACGTTGATGAGTTTCTGCTCAGAAGAAAATGGCTGACGGTCTCACCCCGAGGATGAGGACGTTCAGGAGTCTGTCGATCTGAGTTCTCTTGAACACGCCTTTCCCGCTGTTCATCATCAGCTTGGAGTCACTTCCGGCGAAGATGACGAGGCCGTAGCACCACGCCGTGTTCCTGAGCACGCAGCCCCGTAGCAGCATGTTGTCGTTATCCAGCGGGTACGTGCGGTCGTTCCACGTCATTTTCCCCTCGAATTTATTCAACCGAACGTTGGGCGCCTCACACTGTATGTCGGCTTTAACACACAGAACAGAACAGAACCGTTAATACACAGAACAGAACAGAACCGTTATTCACTCAGGCGGAGAACCTCAGCATATGAGGTACAAATATAAATTACCAAACGAAAATGAACAAGGATTCGCTACCATGGATTTGGTAGGATGTTTGTAGTTTCATAGAATTCATGACAATAGTACAGAATTAATACACTGATGTTTTTCAATACACTGATTTTCTTGATCTTAAAAATATTTAACGTAAGCTAAAGATGGATAGTTTAGACAGGCAATACGAGGGGGTATACTTATGTCTTATGTTGGAAAATGTGGACATTTAAAAACACAATGGTACTCCAATATTATTGAAGTGACAGAGATGACATATCCTGTTACATACAGTGTGCTATTCCATCTTCCCGTTCAGATTCAATATGGAGCTTACAGCGTGACCTAGGCATATTTCCATGACCATGGGGCTCGTGTCTGACTATTCCGTTGATGGTTACTAGAGCACTATTGATGGTTACTAGAGCACTATTGATGGTTACAAGAGCAGTAGTGATGGTTACTAGAGCACTATTGATGGTTACTAGAGCACTATTGATGGTTACTAGAGCACTATTGACTGTTACTATAGCACTAATGGTGGTTACTAGAGCACTATTGATAGTTACTAGAGCACTATTGATAGTTACTAGAGCACTATTGATGGTTACAAGAGCAGTAATGGTGGTTACTAGAGCACTATTGATAGTTACTAGAGCACTATTGATGGTTTCTAAAGCAATAATTATGTCTTATTGGCTGCGGGAAAGTGTGTGCTGTTCATTATTTCAATGTGTACCATTCTGTCCACGGCGTTAGCACAACAGTGGTTCTTCATATACTAGTAACAGCATAGCTTCAAGAGGCTAGTAACAGCATAGCTTCAAGAGGCTAGTAACAGCATAGCTTCAATGGCTACCGCTGAGAACTGCATTCAGGATTCTCGGAATGGCTGCAATACTTGACCTTCATGGCAAAGGTCACTCACCATTGAATGCCGAGATCTTGTCGATGTGGTCTTCCATCTCGGCCGTGTCTTCCTTCGACTGTCGGACTTTCAGGTTGGTCTCCCTGATGACAAACATGATGACAAACATGATGACAAACAAACATGATGACAACGATTACGATTCCTCATTTGTTTTGTTAAAAGATCCCCATATAACATTTCAGACTGGGCGTGAAACTGTACTCAAATTGTTTCGTAATCTTGTGACCGGGTATTGTGTACTATGTACAGTGTGGTATACGTGTGCAGGTATGTCAGTGGTAGAGGACAAGTGATGTCGTTACCTTGCAATACACACTGAACAGACTGAACAGTATTTCAGAGCACCCCATCACGTACAGTAGGTAAAAAGGGGTAACTTACATTTGGACAACTAGTTTAGACTGTAGCTAGACGTGAGACTGTAGCGAGACTGTAGCTAGACGTGCGACTGTAGCTAGACGTGCGACTGTAGCTAGACGTGAGACTGTAGACGTGAGACTGTAGCTAGACGTGAGACTGTAGCTAGACATGAGACTGTAGCTAGACATGAGACTGTAGCTAGACGTGAGACTGTAGCTAGACGTGAGACTGTAGCTAGACGTGAGACTGTAGCTAGACATGAGACTGTAGCTAGACGTGAGACTGTAGCTAGTCGTGAGACTGTAACTAGACGTGAGACTGTAGCTAGACGTGAGACTGTAACTAGACGTGAGTGTAGCTAGACGTGAGACTGTAGCTAGACGTGAGACTGTAACTAGACGTGAGACTGTAACTAGACGTGAGACTGTAGCTAGACTGAGACTAACCCGTCCAGTTCCGCAGTCTCTATGTAGCACAGGCTGTTCGGCTCACTGGAGGACAGCAGCAGGAGATCAGCCTGAAATATTAATATTAATATGTATATCCTTCACATACTATATGCCTGTTATTGCAGTGCTATGAATAAATGGAACGTCGCGTTTAAAAAAAAGAAAACCATTCACTGAATGTACGAGTCAAGTCTTGCTGATGAATAATGTATTTACCATTATTGTTAGTGCGGTTCAAAACATTGAAATGTGCACATGTATGCAGCAGTGTTGTAAACATGTCTAATCACAGCTATATCGATCGTACGCCGCTATGTAATATAGTTCCTAAATACTTTATGTCACGATCTACTTTTCTTTTACTTTATGTGATGAAATACTTACTTTCCTATAAATACTTAAGGCTCGGTCACACGGGTCAGTCTCATGCGATCGATATCGTTACGAATCGCGTCGTACGCTAACACGGTGCGATTCGACGCATCATTACAACCGATCGACTCGTGTGAGTCCATCTTAAAATTACTGTTACGAGAAACTCGTTGTAACTTACGATACTAGTATACTGTTAGGCAATGTTCATTTATAGGCAGTTCTCATATAAGTATGCGGTCTTACATATTACGGAAACTTATCCAACTTACGGTTACGAAGTCGTTATTCTTAAGTCGTATGATCTCTCCCACGGCCACCGTGTGCCACTGACAGGAAGTGAGCTCGCCGTTCCGCAGTACGTCCGACATCCGGTTGTTAACGATGGAATCGCTCCGATGACGTTTCTGTAGAAATGTAGTTGGGGGAAAGATCAATATTTATCACGATTTCAACGAGAACTAGTATAGTCTATAGGCCTATATTAATATTTATGTAGATTTTGGTAGGCCTATACATACATATGGTAGGCCTATACCACACTACATAAAGTAGGCCTAAAGTATAATGTTTCTTTACGATCTAAACGTTGTTTTATTCAAGGCGTTCATAGTACCCTACGGCCGAGTATATTATATTGTTGGATGGTTTTGCTAAACAAATGGAGATAATTATAAGTTAGATGGCGCTACTGTCAACACGGTTCAGTAACGCAGTAGCCTGTGTCTGTTTTATATCAGCTGTTTATACACAGCGATATAGGCCTATATATTTGTATGTACATGTATAAACACGCATATTGGCGTAACAACGTGTTAGAACTTACAAAATCGTCGACGGCATCTTTAATGGCTGTGAGAGTGAGTACGGCCACCAGTGGGATGATGGTAGTGAGTGGCGTGAGGGACGAAATCTGGGGGATTAGCTGCAATGAAGAAACCGGAAGTGAAGACAGTATAGAAAGCTTCCAGAATCCCGTTCCACAGTACGAGAGTCCTACAACTCTTTTACGTTGACTCTCGTTTCAGTGAGAATGTGCTGGGGAGTAAGCCTATTATAACTAACCTGATGAACTCCCCGAGGAGTATACAACTAACCTGCAGAATGAGCAACACCAGGAAATAGGCGTTCGCCAGACGCTGGAACTGTTCGAATAGATTCCTAGGCAGGAAAGTGACGATGTTGTATTTGGATGTTGATATGTAATTGTTCTGAAATTTAGAAAACATATAGATAATTGCAATAGCCTATATAGGCCTACTATACTGCTGTGCAATACGCAAGAAAGAAAGAAAGAAAGAAAGAAAGAAAGAAAGAAAGAATGAACAAACCAAAATAATGAAATACATGTAAGGCCTCTATAAAAATTATCAAATCATCATTTTACAAATCATCCGTCTGTAGTAAAATGTCTGGGGAGTATATGCTGGGGAATATCCGTCTGTAGTAAAATGTCCGTCAATAATCTGACTAGAGACCACAGCAGAGTGACCTTATACCAAGGTAACATGTCGGATAGGGTCAACTAGTTTCAGTTTGTATAGTCTTGTATGATTTCAAGTAATCTCCAATTATTTTTCCTTTTAGTTATTTCGCAAAAAGACTAATTACGCAATCTTAAAATATGTAGGTTTGAAGTTAGACGTGCGAAAAAATGCCTTTAATAATGTTATAATGTCGCCTGGTTTATGAAATAAATTACTATTATTACATGTATAGGCAACTTTCCTTTTTGGGTGAGTATATTATAAGCATATGGCGGCATACTCACTGCGTAGCCGAATTGGCTGTTATATTCATTGTTGTTTGCTTTGATGTTCCGCTCAATTTCTGTAACGAAAAATTATTATCAGGGTTCTTTGTATACGTATAACATGTATAATATTACGTTCTCGTAAGATTTATAATAGCCTATATCGTCTGTATATATCGCACTGTTAACTTTATATTTATTTGTATATAACAGAAGGTATCGACATAGGCTGCAGTAGTGCTCTCTCTCTTCTCTCTCTCTCTCTCTCTCTCTCTCTCTCTCTCTCTCTCTCTCTCTCTCTCTATCTATCTCTCTCTCTCTCCGTTTTATCAGTTAAAAGAAAAATCCCGGGTTAACGAGCGCATTGTTGCACTGAACTCGTCTCCTGACCAGCCTCTGATAGCGCAGTGCAGCAGTGTAGAACAGTGACTGCTGCTCGTCGTGCTTGGTGATACGTACAAGGAAACAAACATCGGGGAAACAACACACTAGAGAAACAAAACACCAGAGAAAGAACACCGTGGAGAGAGCAGGTATCGATCAGCTCAATCATGCTGGTGCATCCTGTATGTACCTCGCGCTGTACGGCCATTGTGCACGTATATTATATATGACCTGCTGCACGGATATATGACAGCACATTATGTAAAGTGCCAGCAGGAAGTGTGTGTCTTTTTTAAATCAAATTTGCTTTGAAACATCTTGTGCCATTTGTCTTGGAAAGTGTCTGCATGTTCTTGAAGAGTGCCCGCGTGGACATTAGTCCTTGTTAAAATATAGTATGAAGGCTGTACGCTTGTCTATAATTAATTGTGTTATTGAGTATATGAGAACAACGAAACGATTCTCTTCTAACCCTCTCCCTGCTGGAGGCAACTGGAGATGTTCCAATGTGAAGTAACTGTGCACAGTCCAGCAGGGATAGTATTAAATGAGAAAAACGTCCCGGATATGGAAAGACCCGGATGGTGTAGGGCCTATACATGTAATCCAAGCAACGCATGGCGACTACTAATCTAATATTCTATGTTTCTTGGTGCGCAGATTTCCATTGACAAAACTATTGATAAATATTTATTTTGTACATATTTGATTACCTATCGAATTTACAATAGGGAAACCTGAGTAGAATGTTTTGCAAAATCGGGTGTAGGCATAATGAGGACAAACCTGCTTACATTTGTGACAATGTGGCAAAATATCACGTGAACAACAAAAGTGTGAGTCGTTACGCGCAGAATTTCTCGCGTTTGAAGTTTAACATTGGAAAAACTAAAGGTACTACAAGTATAGTGTGTATTATATAGGCCCACTAATAGCATGGGTCTAGGTGTGTACCTCTAAGGCACTATATATAAGCACTAACCAGGCGGTCTTTCACGTGACCAACATGCCTTCATCCTGACCGCCGCTCTGTGCCTGCAACACAAATACAACCTGGTATCAGGGGTGCGTTCACGCTAAAATACCAGCGAATACGTATCGATATGTATTGCTATGTATTGCTACGGAATCCGTTCAGACAGCACGCGTAGCAATACGTATTAATAGTTTTCTCTACGGGTCTGGAGACCGTGCGCTGTCTATGGAAAGCAATACGCACGAAGCCGTTCAACGAGGAATACATGTAGGGAAAAGTATTGTATTCGTGTATTCTAGCTTGAACGCACCCCAGTACTTGTACAATGTGGTGTTTTTACTTGTCTTCGGTATACATGTATAATTCTAAATATATGAATGCTATCTGTGTGTTGCGATCTTTTCAGAATACAATGGCAATGCAGAAATATCACGCAAGGTCACCGACGTACTCACAGACATACACACGCGCACACACACGCGCGCGCACACACACACACACACACAAACACACACACGCACCCACCCACCATGCAGGCTGTATAGTTCCATATCTGATTCGCTGTAAATAAGATTAGAAAAATACTATATGAACACTGATAGGAATGCAGGTAAGATATGCACTGATAAGACGAAATACTTTGATGGCCACATTTTTACTATAATCGGAGTGGAGAGTTGAAGTGTTTATAGTCCTTTTCAAAATTATGTGATTCCGGTTCCCAGAGGCCGGTTCGAACCCCGATATTTGGCTGGTTAGACGCAATAAACCACCACTGGGCTAACACGTATACTTGGTTGGAATTACCCAGGTACCGTATTCTCGAAACTTCTAACATATTTACAACTTCTTAGTGAGAAAAGAAAACCAGTTAGGCAAATTCTTAGTAGGCCCTAAGCCTACTTACGAACTTCGTAGGACAAGTTTACGAAGTTTTGAGAATAGAGGCCCAGATCCCAGTTCCATGGTACAATCGTAACGCTACGAGTCGTAACTCCATGTTAACGTATATGACTTACGATTCTCGTAGCGTTACGATCGTTCCATCGAACGGGACCCTGACGTTCGGAATTTACCCAGAATGTCGGAATATGTCACATGTATTCCTAGACATGCACTAATTATGGATCCACAGAATAATCTTAGCGCTACTAGAGTCGTAACTCAATCCATGTTAACACAGGACTTACGACTGTCGTAGCGCTACGGGAACCGGGCGGTACACTATAATGGTAGAAATTAGGCTTATACTACCCTGGAGAAAGTCAATAAATGGCACTTCTATTCATGTCCAGTATGATTCATTTGTCAGCAGTATTGGGAATATGAACGAATTAGTGATTTACGTTGCAGAGGGAATAGTTTGCCCTACCCATGTTGGGAATAGAAAGGGCCGCTAATTAATACTAGCCTTGTTAACGTAGGCTACTTATCTGGCAAGTTCGTGTACCACTCGGCTGTCTACCCGCAGTGCTGCTATAACAGGGTCTACTCCATACAGCGCTGACCACGAATGCTTCACGCTCAAGGTGATTATAACAACGCCTATCGACGGACCCGCACTTGCATGGCCCTCGTCATCCTGTGAGCACCGGAAACAGGAAGTACTCAGCAGCAGCATGACGTCACAATGCTCCAGAGTGGAGTTCAACCAGGTTCAGTTCTGTTTCTTGTGATCTGCGCGATATCAATCCTTTCTTTATACACGTGTGAACGTCGACATCAAAGTGGTTGAGCACACTCCTCTAGAACGACGTTTAGCCAGACAACATCACTTATACTGAGATGTCCTTGCTGGTAAAAGTGAAGACTATCTGGACTGGATCTCCAGAGCAACATCACAACATCCAATAGCATGATCTATCTTCATAGCATCCTCCAAGCCCTGGGCCCGAGATTACGAAACTTTTCTGAGTACGATTTCATACTCAACTCAGAATTGAGTTAATAAAACGTCATGTGACGTCATAGTTTCGTAATCTCGGGGCCAGGACTACACCTAACCTCCGTCAAATACGCAGGTCATTAGGTATGTTCGTTTTGCTACCGGCTGCCCTAACCCGGCAAGGCCTTTGACCCAGTTGCCCCGAAAAAAGCGTTAGAGTTGCCCAATATTTGGAATCTCGTAAGCAGCAACGCGGGCGCGCTCAAAACGTGGAAATTGGGCAAATCGAGCGAGTTTTTCGGGTCAAAGGGGTCAAAGTGTTTGCCGGGTCAGGCCAGCCGGTAGCAAAATGAACTGTCCTATTATGAATATACCTAACCTCCGTCAAATATTTGATGGAGGTTAGGTGTAGTCATAATGACCTGTGTTTCGAGGATGTCTTCACATCCGAACATACTTAGACTGTCATGTCAACTTCCAATGTAAAACTAGTAGTGTATGTATCTGCTTTGGATATTTTGGACGACATGAAGGAAGTCATAAATGAAGTGAACGTCACAGGACCATTCCTACCCTGGGATTCGAACCCGAGTTTCCCGACTTGGCCAAAGGGAGATAACCCTGCTGACCGTGATCAATCTATAGTGTACATGGTACACAGATATATAGAGTAGGCTACAGTACTCCCCATCCATGTGATTATACTCGCCCTCAAGTCATTGTTCAGCCATGTTTATATTACTGTGGAGCTATGCATGCTCCACAGACAATTCTTGGAGGAAAGTGACCAGAGACAACTCGAACAGCCTACACGTTGGGCGCCATTTTGTCACAGCTAGACCATGCCGATCATTGGGATTTGAACCCGAGGTGGTAGATTGTGAGACACTAGCTTAGCAAAAGCGAAGGGTCATTTAAAGGCATAATATCACAGATATTTATGGTTGTTTTGGACTAGTTATAGGTTATAAAGCACTATTATATGACGTAGGGAAATAGCAGACGACTGCCGTACCCTAGTCAGTGCAGGAGAAATGACTTCCTGGCCAGTGGTTGGTTATAAATGTCACAATTCCACTTTATTTG
>JAVCKZ010070601.1:0-13879 GCA_034780755.1 Lepetodrilus elevatus
GGAGGGGCCGGGGGGGGGGGGAACAGAGGGGGGCATGGAGGAAAGTGAGGTCTCAGGAAATAGGAAAATGTGGGGTAAGGGAAGAGAGGTAGAAGCGGGTGGCAGGGAGTGGGTGTTGTTTGTGACTACAACAGTACATAATATTTATGCCTATTCCTAGTCTGTGTCACACCTTGTTTTCATGGATAGCATTGCACAAATTCAAGCAAAATATTATGGTATCCCAGTAAGGGCATTTCAGGCCTCCTTGGGGGAGGGGAGTCATATGGAGGGAGGGGGAAATAGTAGAGGGTAAGGAGAAGGCTTTGACGAAAGCAGTACAGATAGTATAAGGCTATTTCAGGGCAATCTCCCTCTCCCTCTCTCTCTATCTTTCTCTCTGGTGTTCGCGTCACCGCTGAAATATGCAGGGGAGGGTGTGTCCCAGTTTCTATCTGTAGCTGGCTGCCAGTGTATATCTGCCTGGATTGTGGGTCACTGGGGTTGTCCACACACGTGTTATACGTTCATGAATAGACAGCAATGTTCTCGCCAGTGCTGTGCATGTATGGCTGGGTCTGTGCATGTCGGGGCAGGAAGAGTGGTTTGTTTTTCTAGCCTGTGTACAAAGCAGGTCGTCGGAGAATGTCTGTTGATGTTATGCAGACATTGTGCCCCTGATTTACTGCTTGAACATTGAGCCCCCAGATTTACTGCTTGAACATGATGCAACTGGAAAAATTTCCCCGAGAATTTATTTAATTTTTTAATCAAAATTGGGAAATGTGATTATTTCTGTACGAAGCATACAATTGGTCATTGGTGGTAAGTTTTCAGCGTATTATAGCCAAGCCAATTTACTATAATTTTTTCCAACTAATTTTCAACACCTCATTATAATATAACTCTGAATAAGAGAGTGTCCATCCTCATGGAAATAATAGTTACTATTTCTGCTCACAAGGTATATTTCACAATATACATATTTATAACAGTGTTAGAAATTCAGAAAATAATACGGGGACCTTCTCCATTGGCCCAATGTTCGTTAATGGTGGTCAAATCTGTAATGTGCAGGGGTTACCATGCTACCGTTAACAATTGCAGATTTTCAAATGACCCCATGACCCCTTTTAATTAAAACACTGTGTAATATATTCCAGTTACCTTTCTTTCTTTCTCAAGTTATCGATATAATTACTTAACATATATGAAGATGCACTGTCACCAGGTTGTAATAAATTATACATGTTACAACATTTTATCTACAGTATTTTTAATACCAAATGTCAATGAACCTACGCTCTGCAAATATCGCTCACCGATTCATGAAATATTCACGAAGTATTTTAATAGTCTTGAAATGCACTTTATCGACTCCTTCAATGTGTATGTAAAACGGAGATCTCCCCTAAGCAAATTTCAGTATTGATGACACATGTTTTTGCCAGTGCACGACCAATTCCCTAGGAGATGGTGCTTCAGGGCTGGAAGGAGGAGGAGGAGGACACAGCCTTTGAAGTACTATCAAGGCATCCACCTGACACCCATCCACAGGACACCCATCCACAGATCTCATTGCCAGGTCCTCTTCCAAGGCAAGAATATGGGCAGACAGCATCGCCTTACATGACCATGTATGTCTTAAAGCTTTAGAGGTCCACACGGGGACATGATAAACATTGGTAGATGGCTATTGCATATGGCGGTGGAGACAAACAGGATTGGTTAAAAAATAAAAAATAAAATGTTATGTTTGTAGTATCTCTGGAGCAATAAATCAAAAGCAGTCCAAACCTGAATATTCGTCGGATAGCTGTCCTGGACTAGGAATGTTGTACGTTTTCTTTTTCAGTATCTTCTTGTGCTTCTTGAACTTCAGTGGACTTTTGTTTTTGATCTTGAGGGCTGACTTTGTGCCAGGGCCCGCTCGTGCATCCACTACCTGCAAACAAATACACGCACATTTAGTCAGAACATCAACCACAAATTCGTATTAAAATCTATATTTATATAAGGATTTTCTAAAGTTAAACAGTATGATCCTTTACATAATGACTTTACTTTTGATACTGCATTAACCCCTTGCCAGCATAGACAAAGCTCATTGGAGCATCTCGCATTGCTTTCAGCATGGAAAGAGTTAAATAAACATCAAACAAGAAATAGTATTTTCATTTCTCTCATTAATAAATGAATTAATTATCGTTGTTTAATGCATTTAAAACCATTTTTCTGTGTTGTGTGTGTGTGTGTGTGTGTGTGTGTGTGTGTGTGTGTGTGTGTGTGTGTGTGCGTGTGTGTGTGTGTGTGAGAGCACACATCTCACACACGTGTGTGAGGGGTATGGGGGGGATCAGTTTTAGGTGAAAATCTTCCCTCAGAAACTATTCCACATATCAATATAATGTGTTCAAAGATTACAATTTGCACCTGTACAAAGAACATATCTAGCCAGCTGCTCATTAAGATTGCGAACTATGAAGTCAGTAAATTTGAACAGGTAAACAACAGAATCGATTTGTCTTTCAGTCTTTCCAAGCTTGTATCCTGGCACTAAGCATACATACACAGTATTGAGGTTATTGGAAGTGATCCAAGATAGAGTTTGTGAATGAATCAGACTGAACCACACATTCCGGTAAGGCCACCGTTTGCTTTGGATGCATCATCAATGATGATTAGCATAACAGAAGACCCGGACTAATCCTGAGAGAGAAAAAATGAGAATCCAACAAGATAAGCATACTCAACAGGAATGCCTTAAAAAAGCTAACAAAGGAAATCAAAAAGAAATCTTGAAAACATTAGGTCTATCGCAAAGAATCTCCAAATAAGTGTATTATCATGATCAAGGGTGTGTATGCGGTTTCAAGCCAGATGAAACAAGCTCCGAGATGAGAAAGTCTCATGTTTTCAGGGAAGGTGTATACGCATAATTAGCAGGTCAGACATGAACATACAAGCAAGGTGGCAAAAAGGATTACAGAAGGTGAGAAGAAAGCTGAGCCTAAGCTATCACCCTGTCTGCTCTCCCTACTGAGGGGAGGTGTAGGGGTTACTGGGCTGCTGGAGACATGATGTCAGCAGAACCCTCAATGTCTGCCCCACCTTTAATGGGCCCCTAGACTGCTGCACTATGTCATGCAATCCTGTCTGGTTGGCACGGTGACACACTGACCTAGTACTGCCTTGGCCTGGTGCCACCCTGTTCAATTTTTTTTCCATACCCTTTTCCTGAGCTGATGACTCAACAGTTATAAAAGAAGGCATGAGCCCTGTGTGTGCGTGTGTGGTGTGCAATGGATGTCGAGGTAACTCGATCTGCAATAATGCCTCGCACGCTGCACACGTAACGATGCACATATGCTAGAGAGAGAACGGTGGTCGGTCTACACACGTGCACATTCTTTGCACCAACGCTGCATATAGTGCGCGATTTCAAGCCGAAACAGGTGCCTGTGCACAATCAGGATGTTAAACGTCTCGCTGAAATGCTATTGTGATCGTTAACAGAGAATGACATTTATGGCTACCTTCCTGAAAAGTTTCTACATGCATTAGCAGGGAAAAAAATTAATGCAATAAATCATACCAACCAACAAACGTTTCGATAGGATATTCCTGCACACAATGTTTTGGGGAAAAAACATAATGCATTCCTGTCATATTCTGACTTAAATTCCTTTTAAAACTTGACATTTAAACCAGAATGGGAAAGTATATCAAACCACGGATTTTATGGCTACTGTGGCTGAAACTATGGAAATACTGGCTGTGTAGACAGACATCCATCATTTGCTTCGCTAAATGAAATTAAGCAAAAGACAAACGCCATTATTTGCATAAACCGGTTTGAACTAAACCAACACATCTCTTAAATCCCACGCAAAATTACTACCAGACCTGGTGATTAATTATATGAATTGGATTCTCTCTTGTTATAAAGAAAATTGGATGGCAACGTGGTTATTTTTTTATCTTTTAGAACTACTTCAAAATTGTCTCCGAGAATATTGGAGAGGGAAAAACTAGGAGAATAGTGATAAAAAACTAGGTGGTTCAGTCGTTGTCTGCATGCTTCTACATAATCAATAACTAGCAATGTACTACAGCTAACACCGACCAGAATAGGCTGCAACAGAGACTGGTCTATTTATAGCCGGCCAGCGTGGACAAACTTCACACATTCAGAGATACCTATGCACAGCACTGGTCAGTCATATCGCTAAGCAGTGTAGTGTCATGTAGTGTCATGAGATCTCACTAAGCAATCTGAATTTTGACAGGAAAGCACACTGTGTTGTCCGTTGCATTGGCATTTTGCAACGACCTGGTGTTGTTGCTAGGTGGGCAACTTTATGATCGAGCGTTGGAGGCTATTCACCCCTTGATCAGCGCCAGACAAGACCAGCCAGGAAACCAGCCGGCAAGACCAACGTACTATCTCTCTGGCTGAAGCTAATTTGCCTTCTCTCCCACATTCACATAAGCAGGAAGTTAGGTCATGCCAAACACACAGATGGGCCGGACATGATTTAACATAGCCAGTGAGTGAGTGAATATGGAGTTTAAAGACATAATATCACAGATATTTATGGTCGTTTGGGACTAGTCTGCTAGTTCTTAGCTACAGCTGCAAAATACATTCACTTGACATACATAAAATCATGTTTGTACTTCTAAAAACAAGGGGACATAACTCAGTGGTACGACTTAAACATATAATACGCACACGCAACGTTTTCTCGCAAATCGTTCATATTTCAGTTTATGCTTCAAAGATAAGATATATAGCGGAACGTTCCCCTATTTCATATAAAATAGTTATTTTTGTAACTATCAAGTGTTGGGGATCAAGTACATCACTAAATAACAACTTGTGGGTGGATAAATCAAGCGGAATTAGTTTCAGATCGAAATTCGTTTGTCCATTATCCAGGTCTATCAACTGTGATATTATGCCTTTAACATCGCTGCAAGAATCTTTCACCCATTTGCGACGATATCCAGATATCAAAAACAGGGGTTGGACATTTCTACACAACCTATTTACAAAACATTAAAAATTGGAGCTGTACATTTCTGCACAAGCACAATTAGCCATTAGTACAAGATATTAAAAACAGGGGCTGTACATTTTTACACAACCAGCCTCTAAATACAAGACATTAAAAACTGGGGTTGGACATTTTTACATAACCACAAATACAACCAGTCCTATGTACCAGACATTAACGACATATGACTTTTGTCAGATATCAATAAAGTTGTTTATGATTTTTGTGAGTTGGTCACCACTGCCCAACAGCTGTGTCATTGTACGAGCTATGATAAAAGACACTTGCATCACTGAACGAATACCTGGTGACATTATTAGCCATTACAAGTTTTACAGTAGTGGGGGGCGGGGGGAGGAGGGAGATGTGCAGGATGTTATACATATTGATTTTTCAACAGTCTGCTGGGGACCCCGAAGGACCGGCAGAATCCTTTATAAATGTCATGAGAATATAAAAAAAATTGTTCCATCAAGACCTACTGATACATGGTAATTGTACAACAAATGATTCATAATATACACATCACACAGCTGTTTACAATCATCACAATTGTACCATTTCATGCTACGAACATCATCATGTTATCTACAGTTTGGTCAGCTGCCTCACAGATTATATTATTATATAAATTGATAATTTTTCCACATCCCCAGACAATTGTCGCTTCCAGATTCATCGAAAGCAGATGGCTCGCTTCAAACACCTAAACGATCCCGACATGAAACACGGAAAAGGGCTCACTGGCCTAACTTGTACTAAAGACCTCAATCATATCTGGTTTCAGTCCGAAATCTCCGACAACCCCGAAATAAATTTGTCCGGATTGGTTCCTGCCAATATGTGCCGTGTGGCGCAGTGTCAGCCAGCCGGGGCCATGGGCAGAACCAGACCTGCATCTTTTGACCGAATTCCGATCTGCTCCGCATATATTAGCCCAATTCAAACACCTCCCTTTCAGCATGGCCCAAGCTAAGGAAAGGATTGCAGGTCCAATACCACGCAGAAAGATCTGTGGGGGCTAGAAGCCTGCGAGAATCGAGCTGAGCCGAGACCTGCCAGTATTAGGAACTCTCCTCCCCTCAGCCCGCTAGTCTTTGTGCATCGCTATCCTGTTATCTAGTCGCTAGGGCTGAAAATGCTGGAAATCAAGATGGGGATGGGAGGAAATGTTATTGGATGTCCTTAGGAGGAGGCAGGAATATGAGATTATCTTGTATTATCTTATTAAGTATTAGAAACCATAGACAAAGGACACAGTATGTCACATTCAAAATGAGAAATGAGACAGCTGTGCTACAACCTATAATCATAATTATTAAGGTCAATGATTTAATATATTGAGTGAGTGAATTATTGTATATAATTTACCACCTAAACATGTAAATTATAATGATAAATCCCAAACCAGCAGTGTATTCTTTGAATCATTTAAATAACCAGTCTAATTTGGACGACGATATTCCTGATTCTCCAAGCTATTTTTAACACTTGATTTATGATAAATTCCAAAGGAATCTGTATTGATCATTTGAAACCGAATAACAGCAAACATTAACTCCCACCTTACCCACCAATCAAATTCCAACACTGAAGAATGTGACCCCACAATTGTTTCTGAACCTTTCAATTCCAAATTTAATTTCACCTCTCTGTAAAATTTAATCAATTGTTTTATTTCTTCAAAACATTGCTGCTGGAATTTTTCAGACAAAAAAATCCGCCCCCACACCCTGGGGTTACTGACCGGTCTCAAAGGGGAGGTAATTCATTGTCAACATGCCACAAACAATTGCAAATGTATTTAGTTCTAGCTGCGATTGCCTGCCAGACAAGCGGCTGCCGATACATTCCTGGAGGCATACAGTCTGGCCAGTGCTGAATTCCTGATTCTGACCGCCAGTCCTCAAGTGACAGTTCTGATGAATTCTTTTCATCAAATGATAACTGCTGCTACTGGATTTATTTTGCAAATAAACATTCCGGACAGGCGAGTTGCTACAACAAACTGTCACACCTGTCTGGCTGTCAGGCTCCTCCCCCCAAAACCCTCTCCCCCAATCCATCCCAAGAAACAGACTTGTGGTGCACCATGCTAGCTAAGACAGTTACAAAAGCACACATTAATATTATATCTGCGTCGTCGCCTATGGGTGAGATATTCCTGCCACGACGTAAAACATTAATTCATCATCATCTTTATATCTGCATAGTTCAATACCAATTTTCAAATTTAAAGTTCCAGATGCACAAATAATTCGGTCTACTGTTGACAAGTACATACGCACCGATAACAACCCCGCACTCAACTTAGGTTTAAATATCATCATAAATGACAATAATATCCCAAATCAGGCAGTATATATCCCGCCGACTTATAAATCAATATCACATATAATTTCATTAGCCATATCTACACTGAATTTATTCTCCCGTAATCCCTACTAAAGCTGAAATAAGAGACTTGAGTCCAGTCTAGACAGGTCAGATTTGTGTTGCTGTCAGTATGGAAGCCAGCACTGGTCAGATGGTCAAGAAGCCTAACTTAACAAAGAGATACTCTGTCCTTATTAGCACTAAAAATATTCCCTCGGAAATTTCAACCGGGAAATTTAATTAACGGAAAATACACCCGTCAAGCAGAATGCTATGACAGTCGGAAACAGACAGTAATTATGAGATGTAAATTTATTGAGCTATTAAATGTCATAAGACAATCATAGGTGAAAATAATCTGTGGGCAGTGGCCCCACTGGCATGGGTTCACTAGGGAGACTGACCATTCAATGACCGGACTCTGGAGGTCAGTTTGCGAGGACACGGGAGGGGGAGGGGGGGTCAGTGCGGAGGGAGAGAGCTGTGGTCATCCATCATTGGACAAATATGCTCAGTGCATGTGTACCCTAACACTCTCCTCTAAGAAGCAGTCTGCAAAAAGCATGTCGATCACTTTCTCACATGTGGAGAACTTCCTCTAACAACAACAACACACCTGTGAAATGTATTTATTTAAATATTTTCTTATGGTTCTACCTGTCTATATGCCTATTGTATGAAACAATGTTTGTTCTAATTGAGCAACATACAAAATAAATATTTATTTAAATAAAAAATAAAAAATGTGCACACTATTTTCTATTATCAAATTCTGTCATTTAATTTGTATGTTAAGGTGTTTTCACTTCAGCCTTTTCTTTCAGTGACAATGTCATCTGACCTTTGCACATCTCCACCTTTCTTATATAAACTCGGAAATTTAACCTGTGCATATTTATATAAATTATTCATTAAAAAGGAATGCAAGGTAACTCTCAATTCTCCCACTACCTTACAACTCCAAATCCAATTCTCCAATGAAACCTGCGCAATGTATTCAATGAGAACCCTGTTAACTCTGGCAAGAAGCCAAGGGAAAGGATTATTCAATTTTCAGGTTGAAAAGTGCTTTGAGAATTCCTCCAGTTGACAGGCCAGGCTGCCAATCAAGACTAGCTCAAGACAACTACAAAAGGTCAAGAGTTCACCGGCATGTCTCTTGTGCATCTCAAGGTAGCAGCAGCCATCTTGAACAGCTTTCTCTGCAGCTCCTTCTCTCACCTCAATATTGGGTCAAGTTTTCACCTTAGTTGGCCATATGGACAGCTTTGTTTGATCGGTGCAGTTTTCTTGGTCAGTGTTTTGCCTACTGAATGACCAGAGTGTCCAGACTAAACAATGGCCACACTTTGGCCACGTGCAGCTGCTGGGGTCAAATAGACCTGTCTTACTGTTCTACATATCCAGACCACTTCTACTATTGATTTCCTTAACCTCTGCAATGTCTCCCCGTCAAGACGATGCATTCTTTAACATTGCAACTTTCTGCACTAAGCTGTAACTTCAAGAAAAAGTAATCATGTTTTTTTGTTACAGAGCTTGCAACTGTCCATAACTCTCCTGTGAATAATTCCCATTCAATCAACAGAGAATGAAACGTTTCATGTTAAAATGCATTGACACCAGGAAGTACCTGTTACTATAAATGAAGACTGTGCAACTGATCTGGGTTGAGTTTTTAAAAATTTAAACATATTATAATTTATATTTAAGTATTTCTTTTTAAATTTTGCTATTTCTATATTTCTCAGCTAGATCAAAGCTGCTATTAAAAAGAAAAAAAATGGGCTAATCCCAGTCTAGTGATATATCTCTGCCTCCCAGCATGTTGCACTCGACTTCAGGAAATGACTGTGTCAGTTCAGCTCTGTACTGTAAGTACGTAACTCCACCTACTACAGTTAGACCTGTGCACAGATCCACCTACTACAGTTAGACCTATGAACGGATCCACCTGCTACAGTTAGACCTGTGAACGGATCCACCTGCTACAGTTAGACCTGTGAACGGATCCACCTGCTACAGATAGACCTGTGAACGGATCCACCTGCTACAGTTAGACCTGTGCACAGATCCACCTGCTACAGTTAGACCTGTGAACGGATCCACCTGCTACAGTTAGACCTGTGAACAGACCCATCTATTAGATATATGCACATATCCTTGTTACAGTTAGACCTGTGAACGGATCCACCTATTAGATATATGCACAGATCCACCTGGTACAGTTAGACCCGTGCATAGATCCAACCAGTCCTAAACCTTCACAAAGATCCATCCTGTCCTAGACCTGTGCACAGACCAACTTGCTGTGCTAGACCAGTATAAATATATGCACAGATCCGTCAGGAGATCTGCCAATACCACCGTGGCGTGCTGTCCGCGTGCACACAGGATTTCCATCTCCACATTGATTTTTGCAACCACCGTGCACGAAGAAAAAAACCGCAACAGCCAATACCGTAAGTCAGACTCGGGCAAAAACCAAATCCATGGAGATTCCTAGTGATGGGATTTCTCCAATGCTAGTTACTTGGGTCAATGCAACAGTCTGACCCTGGGCTCAAATTTTGGGCTTGATATGTTATTATGTCTACTGATAAACCTGTGATGACTTGTACCCATATTCATGTTATGCAACCTAATCCATCTTCATGACACATTATAGTATTACTTCCTTGAAACCTTTTTCCAGAATACAACATCATTTCTCTGAATGTGTACCATGATAAAACTGTCTGTATGAGAGCCCATGAAAAAAGAACATGACTACCATATTATCAATCAATTCAGTGAATGATCAAACATATTAATAAGACCTGAATAACTAGATAAATTGTCATTAAAACAAGTGGATAATACTTAAACTGGTATCAGAAATATACATAAATCATTAAATTCAACAACAAACATGACCCTTTTCCTCAAGAATGCAATCCCATTTTGAATATCAATTCTTTACATACAATCCTCACACACAAGAAATATTGAATAACATTGCCTAACGCCGACAACACAACATTGACACACCCATGGCAATTATTATGACTGGAACGAAAATCTGACAACAACAAAAATCTGCATTGAACAGAAATTTCCACAGCAACAACAAGTATCGAGGACTGCAACAACAAAAACAAGGTGGGGATTGTCGTTGCTCTGCCACCGCGGCAGCCGGCTACGTTAATAATTCCCCCCGCCGCAGCCAGTGCAGTAATGTCACAGCAGAGCTACGAAAACTAGTTGGCGTCATAGTATTGTGAAAATCAATGGCAGCTCCATTGACTGGCGGCCAACCAAGCTAGTGAGTGACTGAGCAAATAGACCAATCGACTCAGTACTTGATAAACCCGCCAAGCCGCTAAATAGTACAAGCCGCTAAATAGTACTTCTGTAATACAATGCTCAAATACAAATCCCAACTAGCAACTATTAGTACAAGCCGGTAAATAGTACTTACTGTAACTCAATGCTCAAACAAAAACTCCACTAGTAACTATTAGTACAAGCCGGTAAATAGTACTTACTGTAACTCAATGCTCAAACAAAATCTCCCACTAGCAACTATTAGTACAAGCCAGTAAATAATACTTCTTTAACAACGCTCAAATAAAAACTCCACTAGCAACTATTAGTACAAACCGGTAAATAATACTTATGTAACTTGATGCTCAAACAAACACTCCCACTAGCAACTATTAGTACAAGCCGGTAAATAATACTCCTTTAACAAAGGTCAAATAAAAACTCCACTAGCAATTATTAGTACAAGTCAGTAAATAATACTTCCACAAGCAACTATTAGTACAAGCCGGTAAATAGTACTTCTGTAGATTATGAAATATTGCTTTACATCGCAGCAGGAATGTTTCACACCCATAGGCGACAGTACTTCTGTCAAAATTAGCCGAGTCATTAGCAACATGGATACAGCAGAAGGATTCATGTCCGTTTCTGGACACCTTTATACCACTTCAGGTCAGAATGCAAATTATCACAACGAGCCATGACAAATTGTTGTGATAAAAATCCCAATAGCAGTCTCGTCAAAACATCAGCATCACCATTCAGACCATCAACTCTGAGAGGCCAGAGAATTACAGACTGGACAGATAAGTAGTAAAGATAGGACTGCAAAGATAGAACTGCCAGCATTGGACTCATTTTAGGGTTTCATCAGATGAATGGTAACTGTGTTGTATTGTAAAGTATAATTTTAGTATGAAGACTTATTTATAATAATTTTTAAACAATATGAATTGAAACTTCAAAATTTACTATAATAATGTCCATAGTTTAATTTTAAAACTTTTAAAACTTTAAAAATCAACCCTTTATGAATTCAACTTACAATTACGAGACTTAACAAAGATCACAATTTGTTCTGTAGCATACAAATTGCTCGTTACACATGTACGTACATTAACGAGCATACTGCATACACGAGTACCAGATAACATCACAGCAGGAAGGTAGAATGGAAACAATAGCATTAGTTGACGTCAAACGACACCTATTGTAAATGCCTGCGATATCTTAATGAAGCAGTATTTAGTTACATGCGCCTTCGCACAGTTAAAGCAGCAGCACGGCCCTACAAGCAGAGACAACCGGAGAACAATCTTACTCCTAATTAGGCCTCGAGCTATATCAACTGTTGACCAATCCAGACACGGGGGAACGTGAACGCAAGGGCAAGGGCAGGTTTGTTCTGTTACGCAACTCCTTCTCCGAGCCTCGACAAATGGCCGACATCTGCCATTTTACAGCCCCAGGGGTCGGCCCTTGGTCCACGCTCTGGTCCAGACTAGTGATCCTAGTGATACTAGTTGGCTAGTCCAGATGGACAGGCCCACTTAGCTGACATAATTGTACACCCTTCTCTATGTAACACTAGTGGGTACAATTTGCTGCAATCTCCTACAATAACCACGGCCATCTCGATCACATTTTATTGGCCGTGCCATCAGATAGCTATTATCACACAATAACAGAAACAATTGCTAAACTTTACAGGCCAGACAATTTGCTCAAATCCTTAATTGTGTCAGTTTTGTTGTTGGTTTAGGTATATTGTAAATTAATTAAGACAGCCCTGTTAAAATCAATTAAGAATGCATTCATTCAATAACAAAAAGCTCCCCAAAATTAATTTGATCTATCATGCTTAATCCTCTCCCTGCTGGATTAGCAACATTAATTTGTTCTTTAGGGCATCTCCAGTTGCCTCCAGCATGGAGAGAGTTAAGTAACCCTAATGGGATGATAACCAAATTAATTTTGTAATTTGTTAAAAAAAAATAACATGTACAAAACAAATAATGAACTACTTCTATAATGTTAATTCCTTTTATGGACATCGATATATTTTCTTCCCAGATCCTTTGGACGAGGGACTGCAATGCAATGGCAGATCGCTAGCCATGGGGCCGAGATACCTTATCTCACAGAGAGCCAGAGATCCCTTATCTTGGCTGGGATATGATGCCAATCTCTGGCAAGTTCTCTGCAGATGGTCGGTCACCCAGACATAACCCCTGTCTGAACAACGTCTACCAACTACAAGCCATTAAAGGACCCGTCCCAATATTTTCAGAATTCTCGACTTTTGTTTTTCTTTCAAAATTGCTAATAGACATTGAATTTACAAAAGATTTGTCCAATATTGAAAGAAATATCATGAGTTTAACGTTGCTGCGGGAATCTTTCACTCATTTGCGACGAAAGAAACATCATGAAAGAAAGCTGAACTGATACAACAGTGTGTATAGTATCGCAGAACCCCACTGGGAATCAACAACGTAGAAACATACACAAAATGCCAACTGCAACATAAACTAAAAATGTGTTTACGCCCCACCGGAACCACATACTCATTAGAAGTAGATGAGGTATTTAAAAATAGATACTGACTGGCCATTATATAATTAACTCGAGTCTTGTTTATTTTGTCTGGGCATAATTCCATGGGAGATACATCTCAGTATTGATAAACAGCAGCCAGTAATCCTTGAGCGTAGGCCACCTTGGAGCCATCATTGCCCATTAACAACTGTCCGTGCTCATCTTCATGAAGGATTGTTTGGGCATGTTGGACATGCAATGGCAATGGAGCCAGATGCCCCAAGATTACCAGATCAGCCGGTCAGTCCAGGTGGAAATGAGTCGAATGACCATTGGAAATGACCATATAGTGACCAGATGGCCAGTTCCAGTCAACATGCAGGATTCATTCAATGCAGTGACATGTCAAAATATGATACTAGTTACATAGGCCAAACAAAAACATTCTTTAGGTAAAAAGAAATATGTTTTATGTATTACAGTAGGCCTCACATATATACCGGCCTCGGATAAACCAGACTGAATCTGAAGTCCCAGTCCTGTTGCTAATTGCGGCATATGCGTATAACAGACTTTGCATATAACGGACAGAAATAGCCGGTCCCAATGAGTCCGTTATA
>JAVCKZ010070612.1:0-27830 GCA_034780755.1 Lepetodrilus elevatus
TGGCGGTAGGGGTGGGGTAGTGTCATGGATATTTTTAAGTCTTGTAGCAGAAGTATGGGTTGGGGTGGGGTGGGGTAGTGTCATGGATCCATTAGACTTGTAGCAGTAGTGAGGTGGGGGTGGGGTGGAGTAGTGTCATGGATCCTTTTTAGCCTTGTGGGCAGTAGGGGTGGGGGTGGGGGTGGGGTGGGGAAGTGTCATGGATCCATTTTAGTCTTGTAGCAGAAGTAGGGGTGGGGTAGTGTCATGGATCCTTTTAAGCCTTGTAGCAGGAATAAGTGGAGTGTGTCATAGATCTGTATTAGTTCTTGTAGCATTAGCAGTGCTATGGATCCGTATTAGTCTTGTTGTGGGAATGGAATGGGCTGGTGGTAGGCTGAGGAGCCGTGCATTGTGGGAAGAGTGGAATGGAAGTGGGGGGAGTGTCATGGATCCATATCGGTCTTGTACCATCTTAAGTAGGAGTTGGGTGAAATTTATCCATGTGGGCGAGGTGGGAGTGTCATGCATCGGTTTCAGAATCGCGACTCGTCGTGACAAGCTTCATCAATACACGAACCACCGATGATTCCGATCACCTGAACGATACAGCCCATGTTGCTACAGGTTCAACAAACACAAACATGGCCCCTGTGGACGTTTCTTGTTTGGCGACAGTGAGGACGCTCGGGACGCGGGATGGACACTCGGAAAACTGACATGACATCTATGTACATTGTTCCCTTCTGTGTTGACATCGGGGGGGCCCTCGAGACCACGCCACTGGGCAGTTGTGTTCACAGGGGGGAATCTCTGTCCATCAATGTCCAACATTCAGGTCTGTTGATGCCAATAAAACTCTCACCACGATCGACGGCAAAACATTGACAATTACCATATCTATGATATTAAATGTATCTGCGCTGAATCAATAGAACAATAAAATAGGGCATCTCCGGTGGTCTGGAAGAGGAATAAGGTTAAACATGTGTATCCTTGCTCCGATTAATAACAAAATAAAATGATTGGGCATCCATGGTTGCCCATATAAGGAAGAAGGTTAAATATGCAAGCAGATGTTGGTAAAATATGTCTGTACACGTGGTATATATATTAAAACAATATTTAAATTATTGCCCCACATACTAGTACTATATAGTCAGTACTACTATATTAGTCTTCCAAATTTAAAATTGAATCATCAACTATTAATATGACAAAAACATCTACTATTGTAAACTAAAATGAATACAATTTTAAGCAGACAAATAAAAAAATAATAATAACAAATTTATACATTTTATTATTTTATTTTTGGCTTCTTTAAAGAATTCCCTATAGCGAACAACATCAGAACAGTTCGCTATGACAAGGGAACATCAGCTTTCAATAAGTAATTACATCAGATGGTGTGACAATTTCCTGTCTGAAAATTTGCTGTTCCCTCCCAAGGGGAGATTTGTCATAAATAAATACCAGGGTTGTAACACTATACACTTTTTGTCCACTCACAGGCCAACTTCATGAATATTCCAATAAATTTGGCAGCTGTTCAGTTTGTATAATATTGGATGTTGTTAGGAAAACAGTATCTACATGTTGAATATCCATGACTACTTTCAATGGAATATGATTATGATCATAATTCTGATATTATTTTTATGAATAACGTATTTATTTTAAATTTACCTATTCAGAATATATTTAAAGTATCACATGAACTATAAAAGTTTGCGTTACGGTACACACTCCTGGTAAAGTACAGACCTTTCGTCGTCTAACATTACTAGCCATGCCCAAAGTCCACCCTTACATTGTGTATACCTTTTCGCACACGTCTTTCATTTTTGACACTTTGCATATTATTTTCAAAACACCACCAATTTATGACTTCATACAATCTGCATGTACGTGCAAGATAAAAAGAAATTTGCCTTAAAAAAAGTATCGCCCCGATAACATATGCGCTCCTTTAACGAGTTCCCATGTCTACTCTAAAATCACTGGCTTTAAATAAACACCGCCACAAAACGTCCTTCCCTGTGAGGTATTGTTCTCAATATACATATGCTGCCGGAGCTACAATGACCGTATTCGAGTGTCTGAAATCCGCACAGATTCGATACTTTCATCCACAACTGTTGCCACCGTCAAGTCTCGACTCGTCAGCGGAATATCGGCAGCTTTCTGGGATACAACAGAGGTTTTTGTTACGAACTCTACGATCGACATGAACAGGAGTAACGAGAGCCGTGGATTCTAATATCTATCCCAGTCTGAACTTTTCCCCGTGTCCCAAGGGGCAGGCTAATTGGTAATTTGTTTTGAAATCGACAAAAATGAAAACAGCTTATTAAAGCTGGAAACAGATTGTGAACTGACAGGGATATTAGATGATCAGATCCGACAGTTGGGAGGGAGACTGGACAGGGGTAGTAATTACGCTATGATTATCGACATGTTGTTGCGAGAGCTTGTCAATTTGTTTCACAATAAATATATAATTTATCCACAGAGATATTCCGGCTTATGATGGTTTTGTTTCTCTTCCGAGTTTCTGTGTACTTTAGGGTTTTCGTTTTGCAAATTTTGAGATTGAGGCGGATTCAAGGACTAGTGTTAGGCCAATGCGATTTTGTTGCATTTCAGTCGCTTAAAACAAAGATAACAGCATCTTTAATGTTGGCTGGGTTCCAGAAGAGATTTCTGATGTGAATTCCTATCAAAGTCTGCCAAGAAACCGAAAGATTGTCCTTTCGAGAATTTCTCTCGATTATCAATAACCCAACAAGAAGAGACCTAACCAGTTTCCTTACACATTCAAGTCCTGGCATATAAAATATCCAAATAATACATGTTGTGTTTTTCTCACTCAACAAGGAACTGTCATTCTAAAAGTGGAAGCGATTTCTCACTTCTCCTATCTTCGTAATCGTGAAGAAAATGTCAGTTTTGACAAAACATATCCATGTGGCATCTTGACTGGTTGAATAATTTATAATTATCAAACTGTTTTCTGAAGAGATCATAGGAACACGAAAACACATAAAATAAAAACGCTAAAAATCCAATATTGATTAAAAACTGGCTGCACATTCAGCAGTTGAGTGAACATGATGTTCGTTAAAAATATTTCAAAGTTTAAAATTGTACGTTTTAGTTTTTTTTTGTAAATAGCGTATCAACACAAAGTAGTGAGTTTTAAATACTAGGCAGTAATGAAGTTAGGATAGCAATAAAAAATTTAAAAAAGATTTTTCAATAGGTTCATCATTGATACTTTACAATGGAATGGAATGAATTAGTGTTTTACACTGCACTGGGTGACTTGGAGCTATGAAAGACTTGGAGCTAATAAATGATGACTTTTGGTTGTAAATGGTGATTTGGTCATACAAAAGGGTGACTTGAATGACCAAGCCAAAGAATTTTCTGATTTAATATAAAACATATTTAATATCCTATATCAATCACAGAAGATGTTTTTCACGTAGATTTCTATCCCTGCCATGTGAGGAATCTCCATCACCAACCAACCATCACAAAGATCAAATATTAGATTATCATATCAGTAGTTTGTTCCGACATTTCCACGAATGTCACTCATTATTTGCGATCTGTCAAAACCAAACCCACCCATTGTAGAAACCCCTCCACCTGACATCAATATAGCAATAGATCAAACCTCGAACAAAATAACGGAACTGTCCTCCAAAAGATCTATTCTTTACAAATTTGTAAAGAGTTTTCTCTCTCATTCCGTCTCTCTCCGAGTGTGATGCCAAGCCCTTTAGAGGGCTAAAATCTCAGTCCTTAGTCTCACTGGACAATGTGACCTCAAACCGCGGACCTGAAAACACACAATATCTGTCTCCCCGACCAGCGACAATGAGGCGAAGTGATCATACTTACAAATACGCGGTACGACGCAGACGGCTGTCCCTGACGGTACAATACACCAGCGATTCTAATTGGAAAGGGTTTCCTGCAGTTTGCAATAAAGTCCCAAACCATCAAATTGATGTGATTTTTGTGTCGTTTAGATATACTGAAAGTACGAGGGTCTTTTGGATGACCGTTGTGAGAGGCTATGGGTCTTTTGGATGACCATTGTGGCGGTACGCGAGGTCACACTCTGGACAGGGGTCATTGGAGCTGACCGGATGTTAGGTATATGATATGAATTGTCAGCATACATATATGATATGAATGGTCAGCATACATATATGATATGAATGGTCAGCATACCATGAACAAATGTGAATTGGAATAATAACATTGTTAACATTTGCATATAGGATATACTGCAGTAACCTTTTCAACAACTCTGTATAGACTAATTTGTTTGTTCACAATTACTGTATACATCCCATAGTAACTTTTTCAACTCTAGAGAATATAGTAAGTACATTCACGATTATAGTATATATAAAATAGTAACTTTTTCAACAAATCTCAATAGAATAATAAGTTTGTTCAATATATACTATAGAATATTAACTTTTTCAACATATCTACCAGTATTGAATATTTCTTTTCTCTCACAATTATATACACAATAGTAACTTTATCACCCACCATGCAATATAGAATCACAAGTTTATCAACAACTCAATATGAACAGAAAATAGAATTCCTAATTACAAATATTAAAGTGACGCTACATCATATTTTTTCCATAAATCTGCGAGCTGATCTTTCGCTCGCCAACAATGGCCGCTTCGTTCAATCCCTGTATAAACATCGCGTTTTTTTTTATTTCCATCGCGGGTCATGTAACTCACACTGAAGGCGACAGACTGACTGCTACTGGGATCACACAGAATGCTACTCCGCACACGTAAGGGTACCAATGTGCCGACCCTTGACCTCACAAAGCTGACCATTCACTGCGGATCTTATTTCGGACACGTACAATGGTGCTTTTCCCCTGCCAGTGGGATTAATGCTGGATTTCATTGAACTGCACATCAATATTGCCGTTTCAATGAATTGTCGACAGGAGTCGGTCTGGGGAGTGTCGAAATGTAATCTTGTTGGTCCGCGAACATGCTGGTATGCATTCAGTTCTTCCAGTACAGAAATCCCGAGCTTAGAAATAAATCATGGAAGAATACATTTGTATTCCAAAATTAACGTGTTAATATGTCTAACATTTGTACGGCTAACATTTCAGCACGACTACCATAACTATTTCTGTTTCACGTATTAAGATAATATTATTGCTATGCTGAACTGTATGTAGATACATCTGAATAATATGTATGTAAACGACTGGAAAAAAATCATTTATTTTTTTTAAAACCCATTAAAAAATGTACTGTATTATATTACTTCAATGAATTCAATTAATTAAAGGAAATTCAATTTTAAATTAAAATCCTCTAAATTCAACTCCAATTTAGACAAGTTCAATGAACTTTCACCTGAATTCATCGAACAAATATATACACACGCCTCTACCAACCGATACGAAAACGCTACTTTCTGCAATAAACTTCAACCAACCGAAAGACAATAAAATCACGCACAAACATAACGACGGCAGTTCGATGTCACGACAGGAAGGGCGAACAGAGTAAATGTTTCGGCAAACTGTCCTTGTCTGTTGACATGCGATGTCCAGTTGTTAAACTGGACCTTGTTAGTATGCTGGTCACCTTTCCAAGCCTGACCACCGGACAAGTAAATTGTCAGGTAAACTCGTTAACTACCTAGGCAGCCAGGTAAAGGTCGACCCAGGCAGTTCTCCGCGCGGAGTTCAGCAACTTTTAGTAAACATGGGTTTGGTGTAGAAAATTACAATAGCAACTGGTTGAACTGTTTTTAGAATTGGATGTTAAGTGAGTCATGTTATTCTGTTTGCTAATGTAATTCAGTTTTAGTTTGAATGTTTGCATTGCACTCGGATTTCCATTAAAGGGTCAAAGAGTTACGATTTAAAAAGGAATCAAAAGGTATAAAATCACGTACAAATAAATTATTATTGATAAATTTCATGTTAAAGTGTTTTGCTTTATTTTGAGACTTACTAGATGTCTGTCTATCCAATATTGGTCACAGAATAAATTAATTTGAAATGGAAAAAAATATATAATTACTTAATGAAAAGGCAGTATTATTAATTATTCAGATATCTAATAATTAAATTCAAAAGGAATAATATTAATAGCCACTGAAACAGAAAACACAATTGTTTGAATTGATACACAGCTAGACATGTAATTATTAAAAATATGTTTTCCACCTGAAATGAGTCATCAGGGAAACGATATATCATTCATATAATCCATTGAGTACAAAGCCCCAGTAATGCGTTTCTTTTTCATTTGGGTTATTAGAACAACATTTCCTATTTTGTCAAAGCCTCCCATTCCCAGGGTATCCATTGCCACTGATACATTTTCTGGACATTTTCTTTATTACGAATCCAAAATAACATCTACATGTTGTCATCATCATTTGCCATATTGCTTTTAGTCTTTCTTATCAAAGCAGTCAAATGCGACCTAAAACACTGGAAATGATCAATAAAACATACGATACTTCCCTAAGTACTAATCTTGCCGTCTTATCTCCGTTATACTGCTTTCCACAAGATAGATTACATATTTTCAAGAACTCCCTGATGTTAAATCACTGAAAGAGCTTTTAACATTGGCATCAATATGAAATAGGTTTTCTTTGTTTGATGCTATATTTATGAATTCACTCTCGGAGGCCAAGAAACGATTACGCCAATTTGGCCTTATCACTTATTCCAATCGTATAATGTCTTGATAAGAGGGATGGTATCTTTTTCAATGAAAGCTGTCTGAGTACTATGTAATACATCAACATGCAGTGTCCCTTTAAATAGGACATCTCAGATTGCCATTAGCACAGAAAATGTTAATCTGATCTAAAGAAAAAAGAAAATGGTTACGTCGATTGAATGAGTGATTATGGAGTTTAACGTCACTGCGGGAATCTTTCACTCATTTGTGATGAGGTTACATCTAATAAAATTCTATGCTTCCATATGCTTACCTATATACAAATATTCTATACATAAATATGTCAACTTTGAAAATAAAAATGTCAAATTTGGAAGCCTTTAATTCAGAATCTTACTTAAATACTATATGGTATACTAAATTCTACTTCAAATATCTGGTTAGTTTATTGCTACACAAATTATACCTCTCAAACAAGACATATACACTCTTGTATCAAGTTAAGAGGATTTCTTATCGGACTCAAATACGAAAATAATCACTGCGGTAGATTTACGCACTCGCTGAAGTTTAATAATCGTAGTTTACGACAGACTGGGTCCAGTATGTACATGTTTTGAGTATTGACTCTGCGTCTGGTTCTGGTCCACAGACTGGTCGTAGCGCTACGAGAGTCGTAACTCGCTGTCCACGTATAAAGATTTACGACCCTGTGGAACGTGGCCCTGTTTGTTATCAACGTGTTCGATATATCTGCCGTTTCACCAAGACTTGCAATAAAACTTTCTTGACATTTATATTGCCAACCTAAAGTGCTTTATGTGTAGATGTAATGTAACGTCATTAAATCTGAATAATATTATTTGAAAGAAAATAATTACGAAGAAATTTGCTGTAATATTTGGCGAATTTGCATGAATCCTAAATTGATATTTATTTAATAAAATTCTTTAAGTTGAAATGTTGAGAGACAAAAATGATTGAATTGAAAGTGTCTATTTAACCCTCCCTGCTGAAGGCGACTTAAGTTGCCCGATCACATGCAGAAATAGAACACTTTGATTGTATTTAGCAGGGAGAAGCTGAGGATGGCAGGTTTACTGCAACATTCAGCGCTATGGATGTTGCAGGTTTCCTCCTGCTCTGAACTGACAAGCCGTGATATAAATGAAAGCATCTTGAAAGTAGCTCTAAACCCCAAATAATTTGTTTTTAAATAAATTTTAAAAATAACATAAAAATATAATTTTAAAGTGAAAAGGTTTATGGCTAATAACTAATAGTAAAACAATATTTTCTTTGAAACACATCTTCCTTTATCTGCTTGACAAGTCTTTTATATGTCACATGAATAATTAACCAGAACTTTTCATTACATCTGCAACTTCAAGCACTTGTTCAAGCATAAAGAATGACAACTGTAAAAAGGAGATAATGAATAAATGATTATACACCAATATTTCCTGATTGGATAACATGTTTTTTGATTGGTTGTAAATTTATGTGAAAAGGAAGAGAATAGAAGGAAATGATCCCATTGGATGAATTATTCTTGTTCAACCACTATGGAGTTTGTAAAGCTGATAAATAAAGAAAATAAGGTACCTAAGCCATCTCCGATAACAATATCTTGTAACAATGGCTGTTTTTTCATGAAAAATGAATCAATTATGCATGTGATTTCATAGTAAATAAATTATTTGAGATAAGGTAGATGAGATTAACTACAGGTAGTACCCGGGTAGTACAGTGGGTAGTGGGTAGTACAGTGGGTTTATGGTTCTGGGGTTTGAATTCTGAATGGTGTGCCTGTATCATCAAATAAACTGCAATTTCTTTTATCATTCTCTTTTATATATATAATTTAATAATACTATAATGATTTATTTTGATGAAATAAAGGTGAAAACAATAATTTATAAAGTTTAGTCTTGAATTATGAAAATATTAAAACCAATTGTTGTCATATTATTTAGAACATGAATTGTTTAACACAAATCCACATATGTTGCACATTAAATTCTTAAATATGCAACAGCATTCATAATTGAAAATATGATGAATGTATGATAGTATTACATAACCACATCGATTTATACACAAAGTAAACATACATTTACAACAAACTTCATCATTGGTCATGCCTGCAGAAATAAAATGATTATTTTATTATCAGTTCTCTACTTCAGAAACCCATTTCCCCCTCAAATGCATTTCAGAGTATCAATCTAAATTGTCCAATAGATACTCCATTTAATTAAGTGCATTGCAACTTTCACAATTTGCAGTCGGATGAATCATATTCATGCTTCAGAGAGATTCTAGATTTCACTGGAAATGAGTTTCTTTATATCCTTATCAATACACACGTTAAAGCGGCCCTGCCACTTCATTTCTAATTAAAGGTGCGGTTCATCCTTATCGTCATGAGATAGGTTATGCTACAACAATTTCCATTTCAATGGAAAACATTAGTTCACTGATAAGTAATGTGAAAGATATATTGACAACTTTTACTCAATCTCTAAACATCTGGCTTTAAATACATTTTAAATATTAATTCTTAATTTTCTTAGAGGCCTTCCTTCTAGTACATTAAACCTCCTTCCACTAGAAGAAATCTTGTGATAAATTATTAATCGCTAAACTGTCAGTACCTATACATGCATACATACATATATCAAAAGTACTAAATGTCAAGTAGAATGCTGAGAAAAAATGCTTAGGGAAATAATGTTTAGGAAAATATAATCAGTAATTACGTCAAAATACATAATTATCTAAACATTATTTTAGTTTACTTAAAGGACTTACATGTACTTGCAAGGTGGCATTGCATGCGTGATATAATTTAAGGAGGAAAAAACAATAAAATAATGAAAATAATAACAAAAATGCAAATCCATTAAGAAATGGAAAAGAAAACATCGTAAAGGTTATATGAATTACCCTTTAAATGCTGACATCTGTATTGTGAACAATAGTTTATGATCGACCGACACATCACATGTTGACAATTTTATCAGAAGTGCTCACATTTCCTTGTTCCCCATCAGACTGACAAAATAAACATTACTATCATAAATTAAAAGTCACATTGTACCATTTATGATTAGAATTTCCTTAGTTTCCTGACCTGCGTTTCACAAAATGTTCATACTGTACGTAGTCCAGGCCAAACATCTGTCCTGCTTTTACTATAGCAGGAAACGATGTAAACCTCGATATACGCCCAGACTATTGGTACGACCCTTTCGTAGAACTACAAGAATCAGGAGAGACACAACTCGTTATCACTGTCATAGTGCTTCGGTTACCTTATACCTTATACCATTGCAAATAAATTATGTTTTATGTACACAATTTTACTGACCAAATAATACATTGTATTTGCTATTACTTCTTTTTATATTTTTATAAGATCTTGCTTCAAGATGTAAGGTGGACTCGCACGGATCGATTGGTTGTAGCAATGTGTCGAATCGCACCGTGTGAGCATACATGCAACCAATCGAAGTAGATTCATCGTAGGACTGATCGACCTGCGTGAGCGAGCCTTTAAACATAACTTAAGTAGCATGTTTGCTCTTCAATAAATTATGTACTGGTAGTCAACTTCACTTTTTTTTGCTCTTACGGTACCGTACTTTAAAAAAAAAAAATTAATTTTTTTTATTTGTTTATGTTAGGTCAAGACAATTCAAGTAGCATGTTCGCTTCTCACTAAATGCTCCTCAATAAAGTACGTAGTCAACAGCACTCTCCACTCTACTATATGATTCCCGGTGCTCAATCCTAATGGCCGTACAGTGTCAACAGGCCTCTCATGGTTTATCTTATCAGTAGGTGTTGAATAAGAGTTTAGCGATAACAGACCAAGCCTGGTGCCATCTTATCGGTTGGCAGCCATCTTGTAGGGCAGCTGAAGGGGTGCGTGTACAACGATGTCCTTGATAATCCACTGTGAGTGAAATAAACACACTTCACCTGTCGTCGATGTGTCAGAGTTAAAGGGGTGTGTATATACACATGCTACACTGTATACCCTTGTCATTTCTTCCTTATCCTTATTTTGACATAATATTATATTCCAAGTATTCGTTATCAGTTGTTGTGAGTATTCTAGATGGCAGTAGTGTCTTAAAAGGTACCAGGGGTATAGCTACCATAGTTATTCCGAAGTATTCGCGAGAAATGTTTATATATCTTTTCCTTAGAAAATTTAAAGCTAGAGCCTTTAAAAATCTTTTATTTTTTTTATTTTTTAGAAAATGCATTTTTGAAAAATACTAATCATAGACTAATGTTATATATATGTCAAAGCTATGTACCTTACTTGTTTCTGAGTGGGTGAATGGGTGAATGAGTGAGTGAGTGAGTGAGTGAGTGAGTGGTCATGGAGTTTAACCGTTTCCCTGCTGAATAAAATCAAAGTGTTCTATTTCTGCATGTGATCGGGCAAGTTAACACGCCTTCAGCAGGGAGAGGGTTAAAGGCACTGCGGGAATATTTTGCCCATTTGTAGCAACACTAGCTTCGGAGCAATATTCCTACGAATTACGAAAACATTTTTGGTATTTACTACATGAAAATAAATCGGATAGATCTACAACAACTATTCACGAGCTTCATAATAATGGCACAACATGGAATAGAGTTTAGTATATTATTTATTATTATCTATTGTGATTATTAAATCGGGCAATAGTTTTCCCAGCATTGAATTGGAGTTATCTGGGGCACATAGTCTATGTGTGAATACAAGCAATAAACATGTAGAAATACTATGACTGCTTAACACACAACAAAATATTCCCTTGCGATTCTAAATACAGCATCAATAAAACGGAGAAGTCAACCATATGTGTGTTGTTATTATATTACCTTAACAGTTGATGTATCCATTAACAGATATATAAGTATATATGGTGAAATTAAACCACTTTGAGACTCGCTATCTTGATGCGAAAGTACATGACCTGAAAATATCTAGAATGCTTTTATGAACTATTAGAGCATTTATTTACATATTTTGTTTGGTGGATACATTTTGTTTGGTGTATATATTTTGTTTGGTGTATATATTTTGTTTGGTGTATACATTTTGTAAACATTGAGTGTTTGCTCGCAATCTGCAGATTGCAGTAGTTATGGCATGCTTTAAAGATATATCGGTCACAACCAATCTCCCAAACTTCATCACCAATCCATCTTTATTACATAACCTCCATTGTTCGTAAAGCAATTACGATATGAACGCTTTGAAACCGTGGACAAAAATAGCATATTTTCCATAGAAGTGGGTATTCATATGAAAGCTAATTTCCTCCTCTTTCCTATGAATGGCAACACTTAGTAGATACCTGGTAACAATCAGCCACAATTCTCGTTCTCAAAGTAACAATCAGCCACAATTCTTGTCCTTATCACCTTTGCGTACCTGCAGTTCATTACCTAATCCTCTATTGTTTAGTCACACTCTCAGAGGTGTAACTTTTCTCAGCTGCTGGGGTGCTTGGGGTGGATCGGGTGTGAACGGACCTTTGTTAACAGGAAACCCGGGTGCCGACAGCTTGCTTATTATATAGTAATAATCTTTCCGCACTCGCATTCTTATCAAAAACTGGGGAGGGTTTGATAAGGTATGCTGATTATCAGATCAAGGGAATGGAACTTTGTGACCTGACCTTGGCAAAGATGAAAGGTACAAGGAATCCATTTATGACAGACCAAGACTTCGGATGAATGAATTAATGTACAAACATTTTAAGAAGTTGGAAGGGAAAAAAAACAATAAATTATTAAGTAACACCAGACTGTAGGTGTAATTTTTCATGGATATTTAAATTTAAAAAAAATAAAACTTATGGAAATATAAAAAATTTAATAATCATGATAAATAAAAATAAATAAGTACAGTGAGTGAGTGAGTGAATATGGAGTTTAACGTCGCTGTGGGGCATAAGTACAGTATTCATATTAACTTCATATAAAAACTATTAGCATATACATGTACCTTTATTGTGAGGAGTTTGGCACTATGTAAATTATGTTGTTTAACCCTCTCCCTGCTGAAGACAACTGGAAATGCCCTAAAGAGCTGTCTGTGCCTAATCCAGCAGGGAGAGGGTTAAAAGACATAATATATTAAAAAGTGAGATGAATGAGCATGTCTGCATTGCTGAACTTCAAATTCAGTATAAGAATCTACAAAATTGCGTGTTTATTGATTTTTTGGTCTATTATACATGTGCATGTGTCAACTGAATACATTGCAATATCAATATGCAATAGTCAATATATTGCAATGAATAGACATTAAAACCAATTAATAATTCAATTACATGCCACAGTTTTGAAATACTCAGCATGTGAAGTAACGAAATAAGGATTACGTTGTGAACTACGTGTAAAAAAAGGTTTTTGTTTTTATCAAATATGATGGCAAATCAATGATGACAGTTTTTCATTTATATTCAAAACAGGAACACAACATTTTCATTTATTTGGTAATTACTTTTTAAAAATAATAAAAAATACAATCCCCTGTGAGAAATTTACATACAATGTACAATAGAAGTTCACGTGCACGCAACGTAATTATTATATTTCAACTTTGGTGAAAACAGCTGAAATAGTTTCCTCTAAGACGAGAACATGTTTTTTAGTACATGTAATAGAAAATTTCTACAACTAATTTCTGTAGCTAGCAATTGTGAATATGTAAGATAAAACTGGAAATATGTATTCCCCCTAGAGAACAATTCAACATCCTATGACATGCCTGAGTAAAATGTCCCTCATACCAGACACGTTAATCACGAACAAACTTTATACTTCAATTCCCACGATAGAACATTTTATCTGAAAGTACCGCGAAGAAAATTCTCTGTGCATGTTCCAAAACGGTTCCTCTTCCTGCGAATGCGATAAAAATGAAAATCCTCAAAAACGACCCCCGCAAACTGAAATTCCTTCATCCTCCATGCTGATAAAGTTATCACAATTCCAAACTCTTTCCAACCTGCTTATCTTAATACCAAAAACGACTGGAAACTTTATCGCCTTTACTTCTCGAATTAGGAAAGAAAATATATTCCCGAAACTCTCCAGGGAGGGATTGCAAGAGCATCACGGCTGTACATCGAGGGTTTAATGTACAAAACATCCATCAAATTCACCTGCCTCTGGTACGTGGGTTCGTCAGTTGAGATGACCCCCATCTGAAGAGCATAAACATGTTGGATAGTGCTGCCAATTCATTGCACCTGTTCCGTGGGTTTGAATACACCTCCCACGTATATATAACGATTGTATGCTTATACATGTACCGGTATATATATTTGAAATAATTTAATTTAAATGTAATATTTATTAAAATAATAATTTCAAAATGTACAATTCCATTTTATTTTTGGTTATGGCCTGCAATTCTGAAAACACAGCAGTCTAGGTCACTTGTTGATCAACACATACAATTAAACTTTTCAGCACACACACATTCATGAGAGAATACTCAAATTAATTTATTCACAAATGTTTTCGAAATTTTGGCTTGCTCCTGAAATGTTTTTCAAAATAATGAAAACATTAATATGTGATAATAATAAAATTAATTTTTATTGTGTTGCTCTTGAAATATTTTATATTGCGATTTAATACAATGAAGATAAAAATGCAGACGAAATTGTTATTAATGTTTTGTACACTACCGGTACATATTTCATTGGTTAATCTTACAATCATTTGCTTATACTGGGATGAAAACCTGTACTAACTAGGTGTTGCTGAAATCTTTCAGATATTTACGACGGCGTGGTCCCACAAAACATGGTTGATACCAATACTTATAGACATTGCATTCCATTATCTGACGATGGAAAGATACCAGAGCACACATGGTGGGATTCAAACTCAGAACCTTTCAATTTTATTGTCCGACGCACCACCCACTGGCCTCCAGCCTCCACTAAAATCAATGTTATAAGAGTTTATACTGTAACTCTCTCAAGTGTCGTTGATAAGTAGATACATAATTAAATATCAGTGGACTCCGATAGTATCAGGTTTAACCCTGGAGGTCCCATATAAACAGATATCCTGGGCGTTAAACACCTCTGTGCCATTTCAAATGGCGACATTTATGACATTTATCGTGGGCCTGTTGTCTCTTCTCAAGAATGACATACTTTAAGAAATAACTTATTATCCGAGCAGGCAAGAATTTCTGAAGTTTGATACATTTCCATCAATTTTACATTTCCACATATGTAGTGTTTTCAAATATATTTTTCTTTCCATGTTTTGTATTGTCATACCTATATTTTGTGCTTTACATTTATTTTTTATAATTAGTTTTTCCTTAATTTTAGTGTTTCCATATACATTTTGTCTTTTATAAATACTTTGTGTTTCCATATAATACTATCGTTGCAAATGGGTGAAAGATTCCTGCAGCAACATTAAAGTCCATATTCACAGACCATATAATATTAAAGATGCTTTCATAATTATATGTAGTTTGCATTTCCATATATATTTTTCTTTCCATATGTTTTACATTTCCATGTAGCGTTTCAAAATATATGTCTATTTTATTCATATATGTTTTACAATTCCATATATATTTTGAGCTTCTATATTGTGATATTATGCCTCACTAAAGCGATGCAAATATATGTCCTACAAAAACCAACATTTGGTAGGTTTTGGCAAGATGTCTGCAAATCGGCGCCCAACAAACATAAAACAAAAATAAGGCACCGAGAAAACATAAACATGTCTCCACAATCCCTGATAAAACAAGCACCTGTTTTGAGATGCCTCGCGCACACACATGACCCATTCAGTGATTTTTATCTATTCTCAAGCCTGTTCCCCTCACAACTTCAGAGGAGCTTTCATATTAAATGCCAACACGCAGGATGAAAATCAGACCAAATTCTGTTTGAATTTCGCCACAAAACCCTGCGGTGTGGGTACTTAAATGAATCAGAATCTTCCAACGGTTTCAATGAAATATCCCATGTTGCAATTCTTTTCAAATTTTGAAAAAGATAAATTTCAAATTTTGTGCAAAGAGAATAATGATGTTCACAGACCGTGAGACATCAAACACCTGCTCAAATGATGATAATGTTATCTATGATGTGATCACATGGAGGGATTTTATCAACTTTGACCTGTTTACCATAAATATACCAAGACATGATGCCAGTACCTTTGTATATTGTAGATAAATCTACATAGGATAAGTCCATCTTTGTCCCATTTTTACTTTGAAGGTTCCACAAGGTTGATACTTTTTTAATGAGTTTGTAGGAACTTGGTTAAGTCCTTGAGATATAGAAGAGGTAACCTTTCCGGTAAGTTACTTTAAGTAAAAAGGAACCTCTTTTCCTCACCGCATTTGTTAACATTTTACGATATTTGCCAACATCTCATAGTGACCTTTCAACACGTAATTACAAACCCGGATCCTTCCTTATCCCTGAAAGCTGTTCCAATAGAATTCCCAACCCTCCTTTTAACAACCCTCGGATACAAAAACAAATGATCGACTCCAAAACTCAGACCGTACAAGAAAATGCGTAATACCTGTTAACGACGTCGCAAATAAACAAAGATACGTTCCGACACCTGCCTGTCGACACACGACGGTGTGACGACACCACGATGTTGAAGATGTTGGTGCGGGTAAATATGACAGTCGGCAAAGTGAACAGCCATATGAAAACTTGAGGTGTTGACCTTTATCTGATGAGTTCGGTCATTCCGTCCGCACTTGACTTTGTTCATACACCATCCATCCATGTTAGTATTTGTTCAACAATGTCAACCAACAATTTTCCTCATGTAGCAGTGCACAATTCGTTTGTTATTGGTTTTGCCATCTGGAGGGATCATTTCTATTTTTGAAATATCGGTGCAAATAATATTCATATAAATTACACGGAATTTGCCATGTTTTTGTTGTTGTTGTTGTTGCTGCTATTGTTGTTGTACTTGTTGTTGTTGTGAACATTAACATTAATATAAATATATATTAAATTAAATATTAATCTACTAATTAATAATAATAATGTATGCAATACATTAATTGTTAACCTATAAATTTATTAATGATAATAACGAGTAAATATTTGTTAATGCAAAGTAGTAAAATTGGATAAAAAGTAGGAAAATTATGAATTTTTTGTTTATTGTTATTTACTGTTGGAACTTTTTGAGGGTTAATTTCTATTGCAATTTAGTGATAACCAAGAGGGAAAACCCAGAATACATAGGTTTTACAACCCAACTGACAATCTCTTCGTGACCATGTATGGTGGCAGCGATATATAATTACATACTCAAACATGATGACTTCAGATTATGTAAACAAATAACTACACCCCAAACATGTCTTCATTTCAACCTGATCATTGTTGAGAAGCAAGATACCAGTAAACCATGAGAGGATTCGAACTGAAATTCTTATGTTTGTAGTCTGACGCACAATCACTGTGCTAAAACTGTCCCTCACTAATCTAAACTTTAACTTTATTTAACACATCTATAAATATAAAATTATTTTTTAATTACTGCACTCCGCCAAATACGTCACACTATCCCCCTGGTAGATATACCACAATCCTCAGCAACCAATGCACCCGTATCTTGCACGATCCAGTCAAATCTAAATTAATTATTTCGTCTACAACGAGGGGGAAAGCATATCTGATTATGTCGTATTCCACGAAATCACAAAACAGTCTCCGCCAAAAGATCGGCAAAACACAAAGCTAGACGTGGTCGTGGGTGAAAGAATTGCATGCAAAATTCATGACACACTGAGTGACACCGACACATGATTACTACGAGAATAGGGACCTGTATAATTCACACGGAGACTCCGCGTAGTTGATGAAACGTTAACATGTGAATATACACGTGATTCTCGATAATGACATTTCAACTCCACCACCAATCGCTTCAAATTTGTTACTTCACCCGAATCCCAAGACGCAGCCATTAGAAAGAAATTTAAAGGGCCGCGCATACGAATTTAAGTTCGAAATTGTTCTTAATTGATCATAAAATATTGATCTTCGTTGATCTTTTGAAGGAACGTATCCTAGTTTATTCTCGATCATAGCGTTATAACAAGCGCAAAGCATTCAATATCATTCAAAAGTTTCATTGATATAATCTCGCAAAAATGCATACAAAACAAACGTGGCTGAATCATGGGATATAGACCAGATTCACATCACATGATCAGGTAATATCAATACGTGACTAACCGCTATCGTATTTTTCCCATATGTATTTTTTTTTTGTGAACATCGATAAAGACTTTGCCTCGTTACACACTTTCAATATATGTATTACCGGTAATAACTTCTATAAACTCCCCACTCGGAAAGATATACAATCGTGAGTTAACCCATTCATGTCTACTATTGCTTTCAGTCTCTCAATAGATAGCATTATATATAATCTCTCAATAGATAGAATACGAGCAAAACATTATTGGACAATGATCGTATTTGTACACAAGTAGTCTTAAAGCTGCCCTCAACAGCCTGTGATATTTGGTCTTGTTTAACTCTCGCCATGCTGGAGGCAACCAGAGATGCCTTAAAGAGTGGTGCCTGTGCCAAATCCAGCAGGGAGAGGGTTAACCTTCTTTCTCCTACAAACATCGATAAATGCCCAGATGGAGGTGTAACTTTTATCGTTCTTGCACAGAGGTTAAATGACCACATCACACGTTCTAGCACACCTCACATCACACGTTCTAGCACACCTCACATCACACGTTCTAGCACACCTAGACTATAAATCAGTCACAAATTTAAAGGGCTACATTCCCAATCGCTGCACCCAACGACTTTGATCCAGTCCGATTTAAAGGCATACACCCTCAATGACTCCATCGCCAGACTATATTACTGTGTATAAATTAAAGTGACATGCCACCTACCGTGTGCATTATGTGTACAGTGCATGCCTGTTGTCATTAACCCTCTCCCTGCTGGAATAAGGCACAGTTACTTCTCTTACAGCATATCCGGTTGCCTCTAGCATGGAGAGGGTTAACGAGGGTCCTTAACCTTCACTAAACTGGAGACAATGATAAGTTCTCAATATGACGGTGTAAATGTCATGAATCTAGCAGATAGTGGATTAAGACTATGTTACTGTTTATTTATCTATTATAAAACATTTCTACCCCATAGGACTGACTGCATAAATATACTGTATAAATGACAATACTGTACAGTACATGTATACTCCTCAGGGAGTTAAATATGACAGTTTACCTCTTAGAGATTGTAACTACTTTTGACAAAATATCATATTCTTAGAACAGGAAATTGACCATCCTTCCCCCCCCTTAACACGAAAAAACACAGATTAACCCTTGATTCCCAGTATACATAAACATATCACAGCAGTAAGGGGGTTAAAAAAGTTGTCCAACAGTCTCTCAATAGATAGTATTATGTTTTTTAATAACACAATTTTGAAGAATTATGGCATGATTGTACACAAAGGTTACAGACCTTTGGAGAACAGTTCAAACATGATAACAGCCGCTCGCGGGTAATGCGTGGTTAAGCGTGATTGAAATTCGGGTATAAAGGACCCGAGCCTCACCTGATCACTTCGGTGAGCACGATGCCCCTATTCATGTTTTATCTGAACTCCATGGGACAAATTTGAATAATTCAGGGTACAGAATCGTACCTCTCGTGAACACTGCCAAGCCAGCTACGCTTTGAATCGTCTCAAATACATGTACAAAGCTTTTACATCACGAGCCAGGAAATTAACAGCAGTTCTTTTGTTATTCATGTACCTGAACTAGTTGTCAAGAAAATAGTCTCCACTAGGTGCAATAGTATCTGCATTAATAGCATAAAATCCTGTTGCGTATGTAAATAAAATCGCACATTTGCATTGCGATGGTGAAGAAATGGAACATAATTATCACATCAATGGAGATTCTGGACAAAAGCTTATTAGTTTTTGAATTAGTTGTGAATAAAGTTATTATTGTGTCAGTTTTTATATAAGTCTGTTATTATTAAAATTTTAATAAGTCGGGTGATATCGCAGGTCTTACAATTTGAAATTGACACATATTACATTTACGGATAGATTTCTGCACAAAGAGCAATATATATATTATGCGAGTTTGGGTTTTATGTCATTCTCCAAAATATACGTGATAAATAGGTGGAAAGTTTATGGTGGGAGGACTACCTGAAATAACCTGACAATATGATCAGGGATTGTGTTAACATCAATGCTAGCGCAGATGAAAACAAGGGTGTTAATAACATAATTGAAAAAGTACGAAAAGAATAATTCACATTGGAAATTTTATCCGAACGTTTCTCACCAAAATTATTACGAAAAAAAGCATTCACAGAGTCCAGGGTCCCTTTCTACAGACCAATCATAGCACTGTGAGAGTCGTAACTCTATGTTAACGTATAGGAGTTACGACTCACATAGACATCCGACATACGATCGTTTTGAGGAACACAGGCCAGATCTCAAGGATGACAAATATTAAACTTTTATCCAAACTTTTCTCACTGTAATTATCATTCTAGAGCAACGCTGGAGTGATGCTGGGCATCAGAATTGGATTCAAACTCAGTAATATCAGCTTTGGCGTCCAACCTTTGAAGTAAAGCGTGAATCGATATTCCTCTTTCGCCAATTACCTCGACAAACTGAGTTAAAACTTTGGGGGAAAATGAAATCTTGGATAAACAGGCAATTCATATGCCAGATCACTTTAGCAATATATCAGGGTGTAGCCAATCAAGATAGCATCCCAATTCTTTTTCTCATCAACTTCCACATATCGGATCTCAAACAATCTCCCCCTTTCCGACCTCATCCTACATTTAAAGTCACGATCCACTGATAGGACTCCGTACATCTTTTACATTCAAATGCGCGATACCAGAGGTCTGCACCTCTGAACACATCTAGTAAACAAACTCTTTCCATACTAAAAAAACCCCGTCAAATTACAATCGGAATTATAATTTTCCCTATGGAAGAATAAGAACAGTACGTCTTGTGTAAGAGCTCACGTCCTAATAACCTTGAGATTAGAATATGTAAACAATTCTCATTGGATACTTATGAGGATAGTTAGTTATCACAACATAGGGCTTTATATATCTTGTATTACCAGATTTGTGGATATCTATCTGGATTCGAGTCATAATAGTCTATTATCTACGTCTTTAAGTCTCGATAGCAAGGTGTTGCCGTTACAATTCTCTACTGACCTATTTACATGCTGGACACGAAAATCTATCAGCAGTCATTCATCCGATAAATTCATGTAATTGCATGCCGACACTTGAAGTTACGTACAATGAAATCCGCGAATTAAAGGCAGGCTTCTTGTCCGAATCCACTGAAATGAATCGGCAAAGAATAATGGGACAAAACTTTAATCATGACATGTGCCTTTAAATTATTCAAGCATTTCATGTAATGTTTATATCCTATGAAATAATCTACAATGTTAACCCTCTCTCAGCAAGATGTATCAGTTTCTATTCTATATGATGTCTCTTGTTGTTTCCAGTATTGAAAGGGTTAATACAGTGACATGTTGCATATTCATTTTTCACCTGAATCCTTCTTTAAACATGATAAATATTACATTGGAACATCTGAGTTTGTCAATACATTGGATCCACCTCATGTTTAACATTAATATTATCAGCACTAATTGGAGTTTATAGGATACAATGTGTTACAAGACCAACATTCAGAGTGGTGTTACAATTCAGTGAATATGGAGTTTAACGTCGCTGCGGGTATCTTTCACCCATTTGCGACAATGGTGTTACAAAGAATGATCATTGCACTGCAAGAGTTCTAACTCTGTAATAATAATTTTAATTTTAATTTTAATAATTTTAATTATTTTATTTATTTAAAAAAATTAAATTAAATTATTATAATATTTTTTTTTTAAATTTAATTTAAATAATACTAACAATAATAATATTAATATAATACTAACAATAATACTAACAATAATACTAACAATAATAATAATAATAATATAAAAATAATAATAATAATAATAATAATAATAATAATAATAATGTACTGATATCTATCCAAAGTGGTGTTTTCAATAGAAATGTACAGTAGAAAGATACAAGCATGGTTCAACTCTCATAGGCCTACGATCATTTTGTGAAATGGGACCCATAACAAAAGATATTAAATTTTATTCATCATCACTAATAGCTTAAATACACATACTCATATTTAAACTTCATGCCTTTAATGTGCTCCTATGCTGTGTATTTACATTAGTTTTTAAAGTGCCCCTGCCAATGCTTTGCCAGGGAATGCATATTGAAGAGACCAAAAGAGAGAGTAAAGCTTATATAAATATTCACTCATGCCATAACGCAGATAAACAGATCAAGAAAAGCCTCTATAGACTGATAGCGGATACCGCTTACATAATTGGTCCAATTTAAATCTGGGATTTGATCTACCTACGAGTACTCGACCCTACCCCCCAACCCAAACCCCACCCCAACCCTCACTCACCCCTGTCCTTCCTATATCCCTCTACACACTTCTCAACTCAATAGGGTTTAACCACAAGAGCTGTTTTTCAAAACACTCTCGTGTACTTGGGCGTCAAAAATAAACATTTGCTTACGCATAACATGATATTTCAAAATACAGATATCGAAAGGCCTCCTAGCGGGGGAAAGCACTCGTCTTCTTAAACCAAATCTGGTCTTACCTTGAATATAATATTACCTGTTTTTTAACATGATTCTCCATTGAACGTATTGTGTATTTATGTAATGAGGATTATGAGGTCATCAAAACGTCGCGCGAGCAAATATCGAAGCGATGTCCAGGTATACGCGGGTATGGTTCTTCTCTTGCTTTAAGCACATAGTGGATATTTACTTATGTAGACTTGTATCAATAGATAAACAAACGTATGTGGTCCAGCGATACTTCGTAGGATCGGCATAATATATTTTATTCAGGTTCATCCTTTTCCAAATTTCAGAGAAAGATTTTTGTATATTCTTAATAGTCTAAACTTCAATAACGACAATTTTACTTACATACCCACCAACATATACTCAACGTGTACAAAAGTTACTATTTTTTTTGGCATTCAGTTAACAAATTTTTAAATGATATTCATTTGTGCATACGGTATACACAGAGGTTTTAACTTTATGGAGTATTTTGTCTAATGAAAATGTTTACATTTGCATTTAAAACAATTAAAATTGCAATATATTACATCTAAACATTTTATAAATTACAAATCCTATTTTCCCCATGTTTCCCCACCATAACACAACACAATCTATATAATACACCGACACCAGAGAATAACGGAAAAACTAATTAATTTGAAATAGAGACCTCTGATTCTTTTTTTTCAAGATCACAACTGTTGAATATTTAATTATATATTTTCCCTCGATATAACACCAGTATTGGGAACAAAAAAACAAAAACAAAACAGGATTCACGTTTTGAAATTGATACCAACAGGGTGATAATCTCACCATGCCTAACACCGATGCATTTCGACACTAACTGTCCGTTTTTCTACACTAACTGACTGTTTCCACTCGGGTGCATTCTCCGTGAGTGTCCAGGATTCGGAAAAGATGGTAGTGCGGCTTTAACAAAGGGATGACCACTGTACAAGCTATACACACATGGCTCGAGGCCATCTACTAGAATGTCCACTGCAGATCCATATGAAGGACGTATGACAGCATACAAGGGAAGTCACTCAACTAATTAAATAAGCCATTAACGTATCTCTTTAAGCTATTTTCCTTACGATAATGTCAAGAAATTGGAGATGGGTTGGCATGCATATATTACTCCTTTTTGAAGTCTTTATGCTACATGGAGTTTGCGCTACACAGAGTTGGCTGCTATCTTAACATGGCACGTTAAGTGAAAAAGGGTTGTAGTATAAGACAAAGGTTTCGGGATCGCTGTAAAATGTCTCGAATGTTTGAGACGTGTTGGTTCCACACATCCAAATTGATAGCTAATTCTCTGTAAATATAAAAGAAGAAATGTCAGTCTGTTTCGTATGACTACATCCGTCTGATTCGTCTGATTCCCTGCATCTGTTCAGGTTCATCTGTCTGACTGTGTTTGTGTGGTTCTGTCTGCTCTGACTGCATCTGTCTGTCGTATCTCACTCCTCATGTCTGTCTGTTTGATTGCATCTGTCTGTCGTATCTCACTCCTCATGTCTGTCTGTCTGTCTGTCTGTCTATGTCAAGTTAACTATTTCTCTAATTGTCTGTCTTAGTTCACAATCGTTGAAATCCTCCCATTAGCTTACTTCAATTCATCTGTCAGACTTCATGTTTGTTTGTGGTTTGATTCTGTCTATTTTTCATTTTGTCAAATGTCATCTGCATTTTTGTTGTTTCCATCTTTCTGTCTTTTTGTCTAGCTCAACTTCATTTGACTGTCTGCATGTCTGTTTATGTCTGTCTGACACTCAACTGTCCGTCTGTCTACCAATGTCTGTCTTCTATGTTTGTCTATCTATATCTGAATTAATCTGTCTATCTGTATCTATCTGTCTGTCTGTGTATGATTCCATCTGTCTGTCTGTCTATCTGTCTATTTGAGTGTTTGAAGGTTCAGCTATATCTGTCCATCAGATTCAATGTTTAGTTAAGTCTGTCTGACTTGTGTCTGTCTCAGTGTCCGTTGTTTAGACTGTCTGACTTGTGTCTGTCTCAGTGTCTGTTGTTTAGACTGTCTGATAATTTGACTGTCAGCATTCACACATTTCCTCTCTCATGTGTTTCCCTCTCCCAAAAATACTGATAGATTAATTCAAATTTGACCTTCCTGTCTACGTTATATCTCACCCAGCATGCCAACATCAACCCCCAACAACAACCCTATCCCTACTCCCCCCACCACCACCACCCACCTCCACAATCCCTACTCTGCACCAGCCTCAATCTTTGATAATTATCACTCATCTTTCATCATATGTTCATTCATCCATTCTGTTAATCTAGCTTTCCGTTTACTGTCGTGCGTCTCTGCATTCACTCACTCAAGCATCTCTCCAACCTCACCCCCCCAACGAACCCCACCCCATCCTACCCCACTCTCCCATCTACTGACATACAAGTCTTCCTAGCTCATGTCTCTCAGCCATATTTCACATCACTAGAAACTAGGAGTTAAAACCAGTATATTTTATTCATATTAAGCCATTTATCCTTGAAGACAGGCAACTAACATAGGCTTTGCTGTCTTCTGTCCATAGAAAGGCTGCTATAGAAAGTATGATAGCATTCTAGAAAAGATGATTGTTGCTCACTAGTTAAAGACCGATATAGAAAGTATGATAGTGATATAGATGATTGTCACTCACCAGTTAAAGGCTGGTCTAGAAAGTATGATAATGTTTTAAAAGGGTCATTGTCACTCACTAGTTAAAGGTTGATATAGGAAGCACAGTGGAAAGACGATACACACTCGCTAGTTAAGAAAGACTCATATAGATGATGTTTTAGAAAAAGTATTGTCGCTTTCTAGTTTGTAAAATAGATATACATGTATTAATTTCCTTTGCACTTTAAACAGTATGAAGGAATTATAGATGGCAGTTGGCCCATTTTACATACAACAAGAATATGTCATTTGTAACTTTCGTTAATGTTTTGAACCTTATGAAAACCATTCTATGGTAAGTATAGTGCATTGATATTGTATGACTAATAACAGATTGATTTTATGATAGTTTGACCGATATCCGATATATGTTAATATATTTTACCATAAAAAATGTTTAACGATCATGAATGTAAGTATTCTTGCTGAAGTGAATTCACTCACCTAACAAACTATAAAACAATATTATTTGTGAAAATAAGGTACATTATATTCTACAATGATTTTACAAATTGAATATGAAATATTGTGCCAGAACACGAGATATCAGAAATTATAATAATACACACCAGTCGTGGTAACATATGTTCTCATATTTGTCCGTACAATTTGCATCATAAAAGGATATTATGCATGATAGATATCGTCAGGGTTGATATCCCTCGATATCCCCCCTTGTCATCAGCTGATTATCAAATGTACATGTACATCATTGTATCCTAGTGTATTTTGTGCTATGTTGTACTAGATGTAAATATTTTGCTTCATGCTAGACCAGAGATAACGGCATCAAGTAGACCATAATGGTCTGGTATATGCATTGCTCTACAAGAGATATGAATAACAACATATTGCAATTCTGATACTGACCTAAATCTGAATTCAGTATATTCAGAAAATATGTCGATATATAGCATATATGCTGAACATGACGATTTTTCATAACGTTTTTGTTTTCATATTTGTAAATTGGCTTGCTATCCTTGAGAACAAGTTTGAAGAGTTTCATTTTTACCTGCATATTTGTTGAAGAAGTTGATTTGTTCAATTTGTACACGTGACAATCGTGGCATGCCTGTTTTGCCACCCACTGTTCAATTATCATTTATGGCATGAACATTGGTCATGGACATATTTCTAGTTGTAGTGTTATGTTATTGATCCCCACAATTTGTAGTGTCATTGCAATGTATGTATAAGAACAGAAGGACAGATGTGTTTGGGGTATACATATAAAATATAAACTCTTACCTTGCAGTAAAAAATATCCAATTAGGAATGCCAGTAGTTTTTGTATCCAAACCATTGTCTACACATAATATTCCATCCCCTTCATAATATATCCAGAGATCACGAAATCATGAAAAGCAACGAAACTGGTCCACATCGTATTTTAGAAATACATATAATCCACAATTGTATCTGGAAATAATCCACATTGAATCCACTGGAGGGAGAAATAAAAATCAGCTGTGATTTTTAAGTGCATAAATCAACTTAGATTTACCACATTAATTTCACATAATTTTTATATAAAATTAAAAAATTCCTCCAAGTTTTAGTCATGGAATATTGGATGCCGACTCGTTTTCACATTTTAAATTTGCAATGACATTGTTGAATCATACTCCAAGACTGGGTGACAGTCCACTATGGTAAACACAGGGTCCAGATAGCTTGTCAATTTCACTTGTACATATCCACAAATGACAGCTTGTCATGTCACTATCAGACCACAGGTAGTATCCAAACTCCCCAACGAATTTTGCTTCAAGAGTTCCAATTCCAGTATTTCCTCTACACTGAAAGATATACCACTGTTAAATACAGTCTGAATCCCTGCAGTATTAAACCATGCTACTGTGAGAGTGATCACTACTGTGTTTACCTGAGTCAATGAAAAATCTGCTAGCCATACCATTGGGCCCACCGCTAAACGGACCGGTCCATTGTCGTGCGGAGGGGACGCTGCTTCTCCATGCTCCCTCTCGTAGTGGTATCTGAAGTGTAATTGGGGCTCTTTAAGAGATTTGGCCAAGAGCCCTCTGGGCAAACAGTTGGGACTGAATGCTAGAGTGTTTGGGTTGGAGTGTTTGATGGTTAGGACTTTTAGAACCCATAGATTTTCTCCTCTTCTAGCTATTGCTCTGCGTTCAGACACTGGTAACACATTTGTTAGGATCCAAAACCCTTTTCGTTTTCACTTTCCAGATTTTTTGATATGCATTAAATGATGTTACAATATAATTTCCTGTTTTCCGACATGATTCATGTTTGCTTTAAATTATACCTTTCCTGTTTATATATTTGCATGTCAAAATGTTGAAGTATTCAAAAGACTGTACATTACCCCACAGGTTTAAATAAGAGTTACAAATGTGTTATGATAAACTTCTTAATAGCTACATGCCTCAATGCATAATACAAAATGACACACAATAATTCTTTACATAAATTTATTTTCAATTGAACTACCACTGCGAGCATGCCCTGTACTCGTGCATTGAAGCACTTGCATTATATCAATCTACTTATTATTATAATTGTTATTATATTATTATTATTATTATTATTATTATTATTATTATTATTATTATTATGATTATTATTAGTATCATTATTATTACCTGTATAATTAACTTATTTTTTTCTCTCACAAGA